>PVJX010031581.1:0-21112 GCA_004027295.1 Dolichotis patagonum
TTTCAATTTCAGTAATAGAAATTGGGTTATTCAGCAGTTTTACATCTTCCTGATCCAGCTTTGGTAGTCCATATGTTTCTAGGAATCTATCTATTTCTTCAGAGTTATCGAACCTATGAGAGTAGAGGTTTTCAAAATAGGTTTTGATCTTCTGTATTTCCACTGAGTGTGTAGTAATTTCACCTTTTTCATTTCTTATTGCATGAATTTGAGTTTTTTCTTTCCTTTTTTAAATATGGTTGGCCAAGGGCTTATCAATTTTATTTATTCTTTCAAAGAACCAACTCTTTGATTCATTGATCCTTTGTACTGTTTTCTTAGTCTCTCTTGCATTAATTTCTGCTCTGATCTTTATAATTTCCTCCCTTCTTTTGGCTTTGGGCTTGGCTTGCTCTTCTTTTGCTAGATGTGTGAGTTGTAACTATGGTTGTTTATTTGTGTTTGTTCTGTCTTCCTGATGTGGGAACTCAATGTAATAAATTTTCCTCTGAGGACTGCTTTCATTGCATCCCACAAAATCTGGTAAGTTGTGTCTGTATTTTCATTTACTTGTAGATGTTGTTTAATTTCTTCTTTAATTTCCTCTGTGACCCACTGATTGCTGAAGAGTGTATTATTCAGTTTCCATGTGTTTGTAGGTTTTTTGCAATTTCTTTTATCATTAATTTCTAGTTTCACAGCACTATGATCCGATAACATGCATGGGATAAATTCAATTCTTTTGCATTTACTTAAATATGTTCTGTGGGCTAGTATATGGTCTATTTTAGAGAATGTGCCATGTACTGCTGAGAAGAAGGTGTATTCTGATGTTGTTGGATGGAACACTCTGTATACATCTATCAAGTCCCTTTGTTCACAGGCGTGATGCACTCCTGTTATGTCTTTGCTGATTTTCTGTCTAGTTGATCTGTCCCTTGATGTGTCAATGGTGTGTTAAAGTCTCCTGTTATAATTGTATTACTGCTTATTTGATTTTTCATTTCTGTTAGTATTTGCTTTATATAGCTGGGTGCTCTGGATTTTGGTGCATATATATTTAAGATTGTTATCTCTTTCTCTTGATGTTTTCCCCTAACTAGTATGTAGTGACCTTCTTTATCTCTCTGGATCATTCTTGGTTTGAAATTCATATTGTCTGCAAACAGGATTGCTACTCCTGCCTTTTTTTTTTTTTTTTTGGTTTTCTGTTGCATGAAGTATTGTTTTCCATCCTTTGACTTTCAGTCTATGAGCGTCCTTTTGGGTTAGGGGTTTCTTGTAGACAGCATATGGTTGGATGTTGTTTCTTAATCCATTCTGCCAGTCTGTTTCTTTTGATTGGTGAGTTGAGGCCACTTACATTGATGGTTTTAACTGCTATATACCATTCTATCCTCCTGTTGGCCCTCCACTTTTCCCCTTCATTCAATTGCTTGTCTTCTTTGCTGATCCTCCTCTACTGCTGTTCTTAGAACCATGATCATTACCTCTCTCTAGAATATCGTTTAACACTATCTGTAGGGTTAGTTCGGTAGTCATGAATTCCTTCAGTTGTTCTTTATCATAGAAATATCTTATTTTCCATCAATTTTGAAAGATAGTTTTGCCATGTAGATCAATCTGGGTTGGAAGTTGTTTTATTTCAGGGTTTGAAACACTTCACTCCGAACTCTTCTTGATGGGTTGTGTTGATAAGTCTGCTGTGATTCTGATTGGTTTTCCTTTATAGGTGATCTGTCTCTTTTCTGTAACAGCTTTTAATATTCTGTTCTTGAGCTGAATTTCTGGGATCTTGATTATCATACATCTGGGTGTAGATTTACTTTGGTTATGGCTAATTGGAGTCCTATATGCCTCACTTATTTGCATGCCAGATCCATTTCCCATGTTTGGGAAGTTTTCTTCTATTACTTCTGTAAATAGCTTTTTAATTTCATTTGTGTTGACCCCTGCTTCTTCACCAACACCTCTCATTCTTAACTTATGCTTCTTTGCATCATCTTGCAGCAGTTGAATTGTTGTTTCCTGGTTCCTTATTATTTTTAAGAGATCTTTCCTTTCAGGATCACTAGCTGCAATCCTGTCTTCAAGATTTGAAAGTCTATCTTCAGTGTCTTTCAGTTTTGCCAGCTTTTGATTGACTTTAATTTCCTGGATCTCTCTTTGAATCTGTTTCATGCATTGTAGTTGCTTTCTATATTCACTCAATGTTTCCATCATTTTTCTATGCTCCTCTTTGTTTTTTAATCTAAGTCTGCTTTAGACCTGCTGAACAATTCTTTCAGTATGTTTTTGATTTGTTCTTTTACCTGAGACATTATTTCTGATTTGACTGCTTTTACAATCTCATGAAGTTGTTTCTTTGCTTCAGTTGCTATCCTCTCAGAGACTTCAGGTGTGTGACTTCCAATTTCTTCCATGACTGTATCTCCCAGACTTGTTCAGTGTGAGTGGAGGTCTGAAATTGCCTTTTGCTCCTTCATCTTGACATTCTCCTGGGTTCCTTCCAACAAGCTGGTTGTGGGGCCCCAGGCACTTTCTACATTGGCTGCCCCTCTACAATGTAGGGGAATGGGACAGGCACCTGGGTTCCTCTAACCCCAGGTTATAGGGAGGTAGCAGAGCATGGAGTGGGCTTTTTGAGATCTGTGCAGCTACACTGGGGCTTCCCTGGTGGTCAGGGGTGAGTGGAGGTGGGGCTGCTTCTCTCAGCCTGTGTATCTACACTGTGACCCCTCTGGTGGTGGCAGGCACACAAGGGTGTATTTGTATGATTCTGCTAGTGGGTGATGTCATGCACCATGTCAAAGACTTTGTATATTAATCACTTGTGTGTTTACTGTAGTTCATTCATTTGGATCCTGTGTATCTCTCCAGCTTTTTCTCATAACACCCCAGTTCAAATAAGCAATTATTGAGCAGGTTTTTACCCTTTGATTGTTGTTGGTTTGTTTATTTTTAGCACCATGAGATGGCTAGGCAGCAACCAAAACAGAAAGCACTGGACTTGAACAGAGCAAAATGGTGGCTGAGAAGAAATAAAATGTTACCAGTTATTAGAAGGTCAGTTTGGGGTATCATATAGAACACCAAAGATAGCACATGAAAAGATCTTACATGAAAGCTCTGTGTTTTTATAGGATGCTTTTATGTCCTCAGATGTTTCAAACATAAAAGTACTATGAATTGGGAAATATAAATATGCATAATAAAGAAAATAAAAACCATCCTTCATCCAGGGATAAACACAATGAATATTTTGATATGTATACTTCTAGAATTTAATATTATATATCATGGAATTCAAAGTATTTACCATGAAATAGTAAAACATGCCCAAAGATGCAAAGAAAAATAAAACAAATATTCAGCTTAAGAATTAAAACATTACTGATGGCCAGGGATATAGCTCTGTGGCACAAGCACCTGCCTGTCAAGCGCAAGATTCTGAGTTTTATTCCCAGCACCAAAATAAATTAATTAATTTTAAAAATTACTGATCCAATTAAGCCTCCCTATTTATAATTCTTTGAATTTGACATATCAGTCTTGTATATCTCTTTATGAGCTACATTTGAATGCTTGCCTACATAATATGTATCACTGTCATGCTTTGAAATTTTGTATAAAGTGCATCATATTATACATGGTTCATCCACAATATTTTCTGAGTAAATATATTTGTGATACTCAGTTCTCTGGATGCATCCCACTCTAATTTCTTTACTTTTTTTGGGCTCTATAGTGTGCTGCATTGTAGATACCCATTAAACAATGATGAATCATTATCATACATCAGACAGATTACCATATTAAAATGAATTCTTTCTGAATTTCTGTTCTGTTTTATTGATCTTTTGTCTTATTTATCTTTTTTGCACTTAATTTCTATGACTTTATAATAAATGTAGACATCTGATATAAATAAACCTTGTACTAAACCTTGAAATTGTCTTGAGTATTTTTGATCCTTTATTCCATTTAAATTTAGAATTACCTTGCTAATTTCCACTTCTAAAGAATACTTGAGTCTTTTCATTAGAATTATATTAAATTTATTTGTTGTTTTGAGAGATCTGACATTCTGTGATACAAGTCTTTCTGGTCCTCAACATTATAAATAAGGTAGCTCTATGTATTTAAGGTTTCTTTAGTATTTTCAATAGCATTTAATAGGTTTTCACACAAAGATCTTATGTGATTGACTTGTTCACAAGTATTTTTATTTTCTGTTGGTGCTATAAACATTGTTTCAGAATGTATGTATATACATGCTCACTGGATTTCATAGGAAGCCAAATAACTTTTTGTAACATTTATCTTACATGTGGCAACTGGCATACTATTATAATGATATTAGTAACTTATTTCTTACTGTTACAATTCATATATCCAGGTTTTAAATTTACTTACTTATTTCTCAGTTTTGTAACTTCTGGTTGGCTCTTTCTTAGTTTACAATATTTCCTTTCATGGTTTAAGCAAATCATTTATAACCATGACCATATTAATAGCGTCATTTCACAACATCTGTCTGTAATTCTAATGTTTGTATTCCTGTTTTTGTTATTTGTTGTTTTACTTGGTTCTGGCTTGTGATTTTTTTTTTTAATCTTCATTTGTTTTTCAATCTTTCATAGTTGGACCAATTGCAATTATGTAGTTGTCTGAGATTTGGGATGATGTTACTTTCCATCACAATGGTTTTTCCTGTATAGCAGATTAGCAAGCCACAGTTTGAGTGTTTTGCAGGCCAGAATAAAATTAATACCCCATTTTTCCAGATTATCATCTTTGTCTTAAGCCAGAGGAAAGGATATTATATTAGAACTTCACTGTCTTTGAGAATCACCAAACCTTCATGCAGCTGAATTTCTTTGCTGCTCACCACTCTGCCATTTTCCCAGAAGTTCTAGATAACTTTTGAGCACTTATAAAAACCAAAAATAATACTTGGAATCTTAAAATAGAACAAACAAGCTTATATGTCTATATATTTTTAAACATTATCATAAATAGTAAGCCATTAATAATAAAACCTGAAGTAGTAAGTATTTCTAAGTTAAATATATAAAAAATAAGGATTTGTTGTTTCATCTTTAAGTATAATATAATGTATTTTCTTTTTCCTGCAGAATACATTTATTCTACAATTTCCATATAGAATAAGAAATTAAATTTCCTATCATTAAAATGATTTCCTAATTATCTTTCAATTAAAATTTTTTGTTTAAATTAGATATCAAAGATGATTAAACTTCTTAAGCTAAGATTTAAAATTGGGAATTGTTTTTTTAAAACACATTTTAATGGTTTTATTTTGTTTTATTTGATTTTATTATGTGTGATGGTATGAAAAGCTGTTTTGAAGAAAACAAAACATATGGCAGCCATTGCTGATTTAATATCATCTTCCTTAGAGTCCTGCCATGCTTCTACTCTGCTATTACCATCAGTTCTATCATGTTGTGTCTTATTGGGATTTTAATATATGTGATATTATAAATGAATCTTTTTATTGAAAATGAGATATTATAGAAGCCATTGATCATATTTATTCAGTTCAGAATGTCCTATAATTCCTTCATTCTTTTGAATGGTTTTATACTATTTTGGTATGTTTGATATTACTGTATTTGAAACTATGCTCAACTACAGCAGAGAAAGATATATTTTGATAGCTACTGTTAATGTCCAGTTGTCTTATTGTAAAGTGTTGTGTTGCTTATGTTGTTCTGTTCTGATCTGCTTTGTTCTGCCCTCTTTTGTTTTATTCTCTTTAAAATTAAAAAAATTAAAAACACACATTTTTTTATCTTTTATGAACTCAGAAAATCTTTTAATTTTAGGAAAAATAAGATGAATTAATAGCATTAATACCACAGAGTGGTTAACAATGATAGTGTTAGTTTGCCACTCTTGGGGTTATAGGCCAGGTGTGTTGTCATCTACTCTCATAACCTTGGACAAGCCATTTAAACCTTTTACATATCATTCTTCTTCTGTAATATGAAGACAATAATACCTTTTCATGTGTTATTATGGTGATTTTACAAGGTCAGCTATTGGGTAAGTGCTAAATTTAAAAAAACATCATCATCATTATCTTCTTCTTATTCATTATCATCATCATCAGTCTCCAAAGTGAAAGCATTAGAAAAATAATATAAGTAAGCACTACTATTACCAAAAGTTGAAATTTGGTTTCACAAGAAAAGTATTTATTTACATAAAGTCTTTAATTGTAAAGCGCACAATAGGGAGGAAAGGAAGGGGGATTTTTTTGGGTTCCTTGTACTGGATGCCATGTGCTTCTACATACCTCTTTCAGTTAAACCTGGTAATAAATAACTCCAGAAGGGAAGTAGTATATGCTTATTTTACAGATGAAATTTGAAGCTTAGAAGGGATAAATGGTTTGATAAGAAAATACTCCGGTTAACTTGAAGAATCACTATTCAATCCATTTCTTTGGCTTCAAATGCCACAGTGTTTTAACTAAATTTCTAAATTAGAGTTGCTATGGGGAGTATTCAAACTGGAGTGTCCACTCTAACCTGAGTAGATATGAACCAAGAGGATGAGCTTGCAGATAGACAAGGTTTTAATAGCTTTTGCATTTTATTGTTTCTCTCATCTACAATAACCACACTCAGAATCCAAAGGGCAAGAAACTACACCTGCTACCTGTATACAGTTTGACCTTGCTGGCTCTTTTCTGCTTGCAGTTGAAACCTTTCACTACCTTAGACAGCATCCTTCCTTGGAAGGTAAACTGTAGAGCTGGGTCCTGGCTGACTATACCTCCTGCAGCTCTATGGGTACAGTTACACTAATTACCACTCAATCTGGGGCTGAAGAAGTTGCCTGACACAGCAAGACTGGCATTTCTTCTTGCACAATTCCTTCCTGCTCATTGGCAGTGGCTGGAGAATTCTGATAACAGTTTGCTGGTTGGATTCCAGGGGAGTAGCTCGGATTCTGTTGAAGACTTCCCTGAAAGTGGAGAAATTCTGACAAAGGAAGTTAGTAATGACCACTCCAGAAACTTTGACTCCTTCCACAGATGCCTTCGCAACTATTTAAGGCATCACTTTGGAACCTGAGACACTGGAAAATGAAACAAGGAGTGGAAATTAACAACCAGTTTATGACCCACTTAAGTAGATGTTTTGTCTCTTGCCAAAAGTCTGCCAGAGAGTGCACCCTGAGCTAATGGGTGTGTTAAAGTACGTGTTACTTCTGAGAACCTTTATAATCCCGATGTTTTGTGATTTCATATTTTACATCAATTTTGTAAACAAGTACTTTCAAAATGCTTTACTAATGTTTATTTGTTTTCAATAAATTCAAATTTAATAAATGTATAATAAAGTGCCAATCCTATGCTAAATAAATGAACATACCCCTACATTTCTAGAATTCAAACAAAGAAAGATACTTATTTCAGAAATCTTGTATCCTAGCCTCAAACACTGGAAATTAATTCTGAAAGATCAAGATTGTGCTTCAGTTATAAAATTGTGACTTTTTCATTTAAAGAGAAAAAAAGCAAAACAAAAAAGGGTAGAAATAATACAGAATTTAAAAAAAATTAATGCTAAGAAATCACTAGTTGATAAATTACATATTGTCATCTTAGAAATAGTTGTTCAAGTCCCAAAATTAAAGCACAGAAAGTGGACAATGAGAGTGCAAACTGTTCTGTTCAATGATCCAACAAAAACTTAGTAATATGGTTATCTTACACACTTAAACATACATGCAGGTAGATCCTTTAGGGCACTTTCCATCCCTTTCTTTTTTACAATAGCTATTACACATTTTGGATCTTATTACTCCTACAGTTTTTATTACTTTTTACACCAAAGAGACAATGTTATATTTATAAATATGATTCTTATTTAGTTCACTTTTGAGGATAGTCTCCAGTTGCCTCCATTTACCTATAAAGGCCTCAAGATCATCCTTTTTATAACTGAGTAATATTCCATTGTATAAAAATGCCACATTTTTTCATCCACTCTGTGCATAAAATTGTGACTTTGGATGAGTCCCTTAAACTCTCTATATATCAGCCACATGATGGAAATAATAATAGCACCTATCATCAAGGTATGGTGAATTTGAGACAGAGGAGAAATGCCTGCCTCTCTCACTTTTCCCCTTGCCAACTGGAGGGGATATGTGGCTTGGCCAGCAACTATCTGCCTCCACACCTCACTTCCCTAGGCTCCTCCTCCCCCAGTGGACTGGGACAGTTTGTGCCAGTGTCCTAGCTATCTAGTGGTGTTCTCCCTGGCTATCAGACCTACTGACCCCACTGTGCTGCTGCATGAGCCCTGTTAAAATAAAAACTGGCTTTGGTGCTCCTGTAAACTTGCTCATGATTTATTTCTTGGGTAATGTAAAGTCCTGTAAATCTACTTGAAATTTTTGTTATCTTGAGCAGTGGAGACGGAGTAGTCATTTCAAAAGAAAGAGCAGTAAACACTTGGAGTTGTTAACATTGAAGAGCTCCGGAGAGCAGCAACCTACAAAAACCAGCAGCACAGGGCAGCAATCAGTAGTCAACTTACAGTATCCAACACAAGCTGGTACCAGAAGGTGGCACCAGCAGCAGCACAAACCACCACCTGATAGAGCCAACCTCCAGTGATATTGAGCAGTGCAGTCAGCAGGGGCAGTGAGCAGAAGCTTGGCTGTATCAATTGCTGCCAACCAGCATTAGCTGGTATCAGCTGGTGATACAAAGACTGCTTGCAGTGCTGCACTATGTCAATTCATGATTTCCATTTGAATTGAGCAAAAGAACCATAGGCTGAATTGCAATAAATTTGCTTAGTGATATGAAAAAACTCTCCATAAATGTCACTGGTTACACCCAGTTTTGTGTTAGCACAGCCATTTCCCTCTAGTAAAATCTTTGGATTTGGTTCTTCATGTTAGTAGAAAGTTTCCTTATAGCAATGGCCAAATAAATGGCTATCTAAAATAGTACTTTTCCAACTCCAAAAACTTTCTCCCAAAACAGCCCCATAGGAACTAGACCCATTGAAAACTCAACGATGTCCTCCTTCTTTAGCACAGAGCAGCAACAGTGAGAAGTAAGAAGCATGAAACAGACACAATCCTTTCCGAATCTTCTAAGTGGAGTCTTGCATATTATTCTGTAAAGTGCTGCGGCTCAAACTCAATTCTAAGCTTTAGTTTGTGTGACTAAAGCCTAAAGGAGGGCTGGGGGAAGGATCCTCAAAGTCTTGTGGGCTTTGAAAGACCTGGCAAAAAGAAGATTATGACTGTGTCACGAATAAGACCACAGAGACTGAGAGACATTACCATTATATCGCTTTCTCTTACCAGAAACACAAGAGAGATTTTGCAATAAATATATATTAGTAAGGAATAAATTTTTGAAAGTGAAGAGGAGAATAAAAGCATGTGGCTTATTAGCCATCTGTGTTCAGCAATATGCACTTAAGGATAGTGTCCTGAAATGATTGCTCAAAGTGCCTACATTCCTTTAAGTCACATCTTTACATCCATCATCAGCTTATTTTGGATATAACATTGTTTGTTCTCCCAAATTACTTAACATTTTTAGATGTCACTTACATGATGTGATCAAAAGATACAGTGAGTTTAAATAAAATAGAAATTATTTATTACAGTAAAGGACACATTGTCATTAATCTTCCTTAAAATATCCCCATCTCTACTTCAAATACACCTACCCATCCTTCCTGCCACTTGCTGTAGCAGATCTGGAAGCTCTTTTTCATGAGTATCTTTCCATGGCTGCCTCATATCCTCAATCTATTCAAAAAGTTCACAGAAATTTCTGTAAAATGAAAATGTTACCGTGTCTTTATCCACTTTATTTACCAGTCTGGTACTGTGAGACTTCTACCTCTTTCCTAAAGTCTAAATGACCAGGAAAGGTAAGCATTTTGAATCAATCCAGAACATCTAGGCAACCACAACAGTGCAACAAAGACATGAAAGGTTTCTTAAGTTTAACATTCACTGTAGTTTTTAATTATACCTTGTAGAAAAGTATGCATCCAGTGAGTATGTGTGTGTGCCCATGTGCATGCACACATGCATTACTGAAAATACGCTAAGCAAATGCTCTTCCACTGAGCTACATCTCTAGACCTTTTAAAAACTTTTGAGACAAAGTCTTGGTAAAATACTTACAGTGACATCAAACTTGTGTTCCTCCTGCCTCAGCTTCTAGTTACTAGAATTTCAGTCATGTGCCACCACGTCTGGCCAAGTGGGTACTGTGATAAACTCCATTGTTCAGGTTCCTGGTTTTTAGTGCCTGAGAAGATTCCATGTCAAACTCTGTTTAGCACAGTGTTAGCTGAAAAGAATCTGCCTTTGCCATTCTTGCTTCCAGCATAGCTATAATCATTCCATTTGAGGGTAAATATAGCATAATCATAGGCAGAGACTCTGGGTTCTAACAGTGGTCCCAGTTGTTAGTTGAGTGATCTTGGGAAATTTTCTTAACATTGCTGAGCCCTAATTTTTATTATTAATAAGAACATGAAGCATGTATAATTTTTAATATCTCATATGCATTATCTCATTTAATTCCCAGATACTTTAATTATGCTCATTTTACAGATGATAAATAATCTCCAACTCCCATAGCTAGTAAATAGCAGATGTAAGAATTGAATCCAGGTATAGCTAATGGCAGAGGCCACAGAGCTTGATAGCTATACACAAGAACCCTATGAATGGCAGATAAACCTCACAGAGGCCCTTATTTGTAACTTTTGTGCTTGTCTGTATCAATAATTGGTATAAAATAGTAGCAGTATTATTCCCCTGTGGGGGCCAAGGTAGCTCTTTTTTTGGTGCATATGTAATACTTTTAAACAAACCCCACAATTATTCTAACAGTAATATTTGAAACAGTATGACTTATCATTTTCCATTAGATTCCTGTTGGGGCTGGGAGTCATGTGACTGCAAGCTCCCTCTGGCTCTGGAGACAAGTACCTGCTGGTGACTGCCCGCAGAACCTTACCTAAAAGCTCATGACAGCCTGGGCAGATTCCCAGATGCTGAAATTAGCCTGCAGGATCCTTGTAGGCAAAGGTATATTTTAGGACAGTAATGCCAAATAGCATCACAGGATGACAAATGATCAAACTCAGTCCCTTCCATGTTTCCTCAAATGTCCAAATAGCTCATATTCATTTTTGACCCTATTTAATGGATTGATTGTATAGAGCATAAGAGTCTATTTGTCTGTATATCAGCAACTATTTTTGTGCATATAACTCAGGGACTGAATAATAATGACTTTCTTTTGATAAAGCTTAATTATAATAAAATGAATTCTCTTTAGAAGATTGCACTATGTTTATTTAGAAAATTAATTTACTGTAAATGATTTCATTGGCTGCTAAATTCTATAGGAATCATTTAGAGTTATAGTGGATAACAATAACTGGTAATACTGTTTCTTAATCAATTACTATGTGCAGTAAATATGAGTCAATAGCTCAATATGAAAAGAAATTTATGATCTGGATTAGGAATATTAAAGGCAGAGAAAACTTGGAAGTGTTTATTCCATGCCACCATCCCTCTCTCTCCCCCTGCAAGGCATATTTTAAAAGTCAGGAAGCAGGCCCACAGAGGCAGTGTTATTGTCAAGGTCATTCAGTGGGTTAGAGGGGTGACTTACACTGCAACCGAGTCACATCATTTCACAGTACAACTATGGCAATAACAGTGAATAGACAACTTACTACTCCTTTCATCTATAGGATGAAATTTAAGAGGTTAGTACACAGTTTGTATTCACAGGACATATTCAAAATATTGACTAGAAAGTAGAGATGTGTTAAGAATCTAAATTTGGGAGAAATACACCAAAACCTATACATTTCAGACAGTCCACCTCTTATCATATATGAGCAACCATCCATGAGGTTGATAGAATTGCTCCAGCCCACAGAGAAGGGACTGGGTCCTTCGTGTGGGCAAAAGGTGACCCAGTCACATATAAGTAACAGAGCCGAGCTTTGATCCTAGACTTTGTACTCCAGTCGAGGCTGTTTCTCCTTCCTTGCAGCAACATTTTGTTAAAGTTTCCCTCAGCACCCCTAAGAGAGAAAACTACCTAGCTCTGTAAATGTTCCAAACACTATATCATGGAATGTATTTGGTGCTTCTTTTAGGTAAAAGCATGACATTTTGCTCAGTGGGAGTGAAGAAGGAACAATAGTCCTTACTCTTGAGGAATTATTCTTCCTTCTGGCTGATAAACTGAAATTATTCAGAGTATGACTGTTGGCATGAATATAGTGCTAAATGGAATAACAGTAAATTAAAATAAGAGCATCTTTCCTACAGTTCCCGCTTGGAGAGCTTATTGCTACACAGATAAATCCTCCAATCAGTGCAGAAAAAATGTGGCTGGCTCCCACATTTTATCCATATTGTTAGTCACAGCCAAATGAGTTTGAAATTTTGTATGTAATATGAAAACCTCTGAATCCACCATCTTTGGCTGGAATTTTATATAGATTAAGGCTCCCTGTTCATTCCCAGGCCTGCTGAATTTATAGCTCTTTGCTAGAATCTCCTCTGTCTTTTACATATCACTTTTCATTTTGTATTAGCTTGCTATCCATGCTGGAAACTTCTAAATATTTAAAGTTGTAATTTAGCAAACTATAGCAATGCCAGAAATAGAAGTCTGGATTTTAACATCTTTTCTTATTAGAAAGGGTTAAAAAATACACCAACCCAGAGTAGCAAAAGACTGAATTTCCTGCATGGGTTTGGGGAGTTGCTGATACACTGCCTCTATAAGCTACCACTCTGCTACTGATTGCACACAGAGGCAAAAGGCACAGGGTGATACCACAAATTGTCCCTCCTTCAAAGACTGTCTTGCAGTTACTTACTTCTGCTTTCTCTTCCTAACCTCCTGTTCCCTCTCTACCCCGCTGCAGCTTAGCTTCACCTTGTCTTACCCACCAGTGCTACCAATGAACTTCTAGTTGCTAAGGTTTACTTAGTACCTTAAAGTCTTTGTCAGATGTGACTTTTATACCTTAAAGTTTATTGTTCATTCTTTCTCAAAAGTGTCCTTGTTAGCTCAATGCTACTATTGTTGTCATTATCATTACAAGTTTACATTCATTGAATGCTTACAATTCATAAAGCAGGTGATAAGCATTTTCCATGCATTCTTTCACTGAAATAATCCCATGAGGTAGATAGTATTCCTATGTTACAGATGAAAAAATTGAGACACAAAAGATTAAGTAATTTGTCCAAAGTGACATACCTAGTAAACAGCAGAGCTAGATTTTGAATCCAGGTTTTCCAGCTTCCAGAATTTATGTTTGTAAGCCCTATGACACACTGCCTCATATAGTTTTCAAGACTAAATGTCATAGTCAGTTAGTCTGCTCCAACAAATAATTGTAGACTTCATTACTTAAATAACAGACATTTATTCCCACCACTGTGGAAGCTCAGAAGTCCAAGATCAAGGAGTAAAAAGATATAGATTGTGAGAATTAAGAAATATATAGTAGAATATTGGAGAATAAGGGATAGGCATGGAAACATTTTCTTATCTGAATGTAATTCATGGAATATAAATGGAAGTGCTTTGACCAAAATGGATCTCTTTATGAAAATCACTTCCACACACATTCTTCAAAGTTTATGAGTTAATTCAAAATCAAAACTAAAATCCAATGTGTGAAAAAAGGGGCACTTTTTTTTAAAGAGCAGAATATATTTATTGAGAGAAAGAAAGCTTCTGTCTGAGAGAGACATAAGGGGTCCCGAGCGGGTTACCTAAAAGGGACACTCTTACAAACTTTTTCAAACATCTGATGGTTTCAACCTCTTCTAGAAAAACAATGTTTTGTCAATGCTTAATGTATATCTGTGTCTTTTGGATTATTAGGAAAAATTGGTGTATGTTAAGATCAATGATTCATGTTAGCCTGTTCTGACTTTTGAGTTAGTATTAATATAACGGTTGAACCATGTTCCTAATTAGACTAGTGACAATAAAATTCTACTAAAAAGCAGGTTCTCTGTGATACATGTTATGTGTATGATTTGATTTAATCCTAATCATGACCTTAGCAATAAGATACTATCCTCATTTTATGTTTAAGAAACATGATAAAAATTGAAAAAATATAGAAATGATAAAGAAGCAGAAAAATATATCTTCAATTCTGTTATTCAGAAGGATCATTTAAAACATCTTGGGTTTATTCCCTTCTAGATTTATTTCGATGGATTTTTACATGCTTGAAACCATATGGATAATGACTTCTGCAAAGCCATGTTATGTTCCCCCTGGGCATACACTGCAGCCTCCCTTGCTGTTCTTGTGGTTCTATGACTTTGCTCTGGCCAGTGGAGTGTAAATAGAAGTGATGAGTATCACTTTCAGGCCAAAGTACAGTTATGCATTGCTTAATGACAAGGACCCACTCTGAGAACTGCATTGCTAGGTGATTTTGTCATTGTGCTGCTGTCATGGAGTATGCTTAGACAAACCTAGGCCAGTCACTCCATGTGACCTCTTCATGCACAGCTTCCAAAGCTTTAATAATTTCCTAATCCTCTTTTGTGAGTTTCGTCCCCTCCTTAAACCAATACTTTCACCAAATGACAGCAGACAAAGTGGAAACAAGAGTGAAGCATTTTTTTTTCACTTTGGTATGTGTTCAGTTATGAAAGAAATGCCTGTGAAGTCTGCAATCTAGGCCAAAAGGGGGAATTATAAAAGGAAGGCAGCAAAAGCCAATGTACACATCAGCACACGAGAGGGTCTTTTTCAAAGAGTTTTTTTTTTTTTACTTCCATTTAGCTTTCAATGGCCAGAAGGTCACGTGTCACCCTTAGCTGCAAGAAAGGTGGGAAAAATGATTTGTTGTTTTTTTAAATACTAGGTCCATTGCCACCCTGAAAGAAAAAAAAATGTAGTTATGTCATAAACAAATATGGTGGAATAAATATTAGGAAGCAATTAAAAATGTTTACCATGAATTAAACCTGCTTCTTTGTCATAGTCAGTTAAACCTCTTATGACAACCTAACATTTAAAAATATTCAGAATCTATTCACAAACACAAACACTCAAGAATCTTGGCTTTAACAACTTAATATCCCACACCAAATCAAGCATTTCTGGGAATCACAAACCAGAGGAAGCTGTCATTCCTCACTTGTTTATAGGACACTGATGAATCCAACAACTGGGGATTATTTTTTTTAGGAGTACTAGTTGTTATCCAGGAAGAAAGGGGCTAAGAGAAAGTCAGTGGGCACCTACATGTCTTCAAACCACTGAATATTAAGCATCAGCAACTGAGGTTGGGGGGAACTTCACCTCAGCTCCCAAACCTCTTACACTTATTACAGACCTTCTTATAACCTCCCAAAATATAAATAACACCTGAGAATACCATTTCCACATGTCAAGGACTTTAAGCTACCAGAGTGTTATAGAAATGAGATGGAATCCCTCTTAGACTGGGGAGAAATAGATGTCAGGAAGCAGGAAACCTCCTTTGCTTCTGTTCCAGAGCGGCATCTGAATATGGTCAGCTTCCTCACTGCAGCAATGCTACTCTCTGGGGCTTTTGTTTCTCTTCCTCATTCTACAGTGTCTGTTCTGGGTTTAATGTTCAACACAAATGGGAGAAAAACCCAGATCACATGCTTATACTTCTGAATATGTTGCATACTTGAAATTTTGATTTTCAAAAATGATACAAAGGAAAAATTATAGGGTTGGTGTGGGTGAATTGCACAACCTGTCTATTACAGAAAACAGACACCTAGCGAGTGCTGCTTATTTCTTTTTCTAGTAATGACATCCTAGGTTTAGGAGGGCAGAGGACAAGGGGTAATAAAGATTCTTCTTCACTATATTTCTAGGGGCAGACACTGGTACTCAGTATATTGATTAGTGTTTCTATTAGTGGAAATTCCCTCTAATAGAATCCCCTTGTGGATTTTGTTGGCCTCTTTTTTTTCTAGCATCTTTTTTGTGAGTTTTCTTAGAAATTTTATTGGGAAACTCTGAGGCCATATCATGTAATACTAACATGGGAACCATGGAAGCCATGACTTCATTTAAAACCCATTTCCTTAGGCTAAAACTTTTAATGATAAAAACTGAAATTTAAAATTGGCATTTGGAATTATATTTCCTTTTTGGTTCTAAATACAATCATCAGTTTAATTCTAACATATCCTAGAATTGGGGGTCAATGCTCACATCCAGGTACTCTCCACACCTCCAATGGTTTTGTTGATTTTTTTCCCACATCTTTTCTCAGTTATGGTCTTTTCATATCGAATCCCAAACTGTTTAACCTTGCCCTCCTTCATGAATACTGTATTTTTTTTTTGTTACAAAAGCGCTTTTTCTCCAGACTTTCAGACACATGTGGGTGCGTTCAGGAGGTTAATAATTTGGCAGTCAGTCATTGGATATTTTACAATTTTGACTCAACATTTATTTAATGGCTTCAGGAAGTAATATGCTTCTATTAATAAAAGAACATATCACTTGCTTTATATCAAAAATATAACACAGTCAAAAATTGTTAAAGTACAGCGGTTGGCAAGATATAAACGCATGGGTCTTACAGTGTCTCCTGCTTCTTCTAAGGAGGATGGATTTACTTGGCTTGTTGGATTGGCTTCCAGGTTGTCATTTGCCCTGCAGCACGTGAGAGACAGATACAAAGCAAAGCAAAGCAAAGCAAAGCAAAGCAAAGCAAAGCAAAGCAAAGCAAAGCAAAGCAAAGCAAAGCAAAGCAAAGCAAAGCAAAGCAAAGCAACCAGCAATACCAGGATATTCTACACAGTACAGGATGTATTTATGCAAGAAGAAAGCAAAGCGTTAGGAGATAATTCTGTCTCAAAATTTTACTGTTTACTAAGGACATATGCCTACTTTAACATTTGTGAAAAAATACTGTAGCATCCTAGAATGATAATGCCAGGTGGGGCTCCAGGTGTATGTGGATTATAAAGCTAAAGCATTTACAAGACACACTAATCACAAAATCTGTTTAATGTGCTTAGAAATGGAATCATTCTACTGTTTATCTCTCCTGTTTAGACAATTACCAGGGTGCTAGTATTTACATATAATAATAATGTAATAATATATATATGGACACAACTTTTAAAATGTATTTAAAATATATCTCTTATATTTTCTGATAGCAAAATTTCCTAATTTTGAAAATTCATGTTTTCTCTATATATTTCTTTTGTGATTTTTAAATTCTGACTTACTGAGAGACACATTAAAAGGCTTACATTTAGATAATGAAATAAATTACATCAGGTACATAGCACCATGGCATGAGTTATGTATTGAATTATGTCATTCTAAAAAGATATGCATAAGTCCTAACCCTTAGTACCTTAGAAAGGTACTAAGGATTATTTACAGAGGTCTTTATAGAGGCAACCAAACTAAAATAGGATATCGGGTCAAGCCCTAATCTAAGTAGTGTTTTTATAAAAAGAAGAAATTTGGACACAGACAGGCATGCACAGGGGAGACTATGCAGTAACACAGGGAGGCATCTTGTGAACACAGAAGTTTGGTGTGACACTGGCACAGGCCAAAGGACATCTGGGACCAGAAGCTGGAAGAGGTTAAGAGGGTTTATTCTCCAACGAATCTCAGAAGGAACACTGACCTGCCAATCGTGACCTAGACCTCCAGCTTTCAGAACTGTGAGAGAATATATTTTTGCTGTCCTAAGCCACCCAATTTACAATATTTGGTTAAGGTAGTGGTAGTAAACTAATTATTGTCATAAAAAGACTGTATACAGGGTGTTCTCAGGATTTTTGTATATGTCCACTGCACCAGGTTAATTTTTGCTCTCTGTTTTAAAAGTATTTGACAAGGTAGTACCTTGCTTGTAGGGAAATTTCCTTTTTTTTTCCAATATATTACTTCTTTCCTTTCCCTTCCTCCTCTCTGCCTCCTTGGCTCCCTTTCATTTTTCTTTCAACTTGATTATTCTGTCTCCTTCAGCAAGAGTGGATCAATTTGTACTTTTACAGTTATGTAAGTTGCTTGTGGAAACTTGAGTTAATGGGAACTATATTTCTAATGTATTTGAACTTAATTTTAGTCTTTCAGCCTGGAGCCCAAGTTAGCTTCATGGTTCACTGTCAACTTCCCTTGATATGATCTGGCTCCCCACCCCCAACCCCTGAGCACCTCATGGAACCTCTGTGCCAGGAATAGGGGCAAATGTGTCCATCCCTGCGTCCCGTTGAATTTTTTCTTAAACTAAAATTTATATTGACATTTAAACTACAGAAAAATACTCCTAGATTCAAAATAGCTCTGTCAATAGTTAAACCAGAATAGACAGATCAAAATGTCAAACACCTGCTCCAGACTAGAGCACTAGCAGGATAGCAACATCATTGTCCATACACATTGTGAGGGACCCTGGTTCTACCTCAAAGACAGCAACTCCCTGAAGCTGTAGAGGAACACATATGGTAAGAAGGTATCTAGTATCTTCCTCTATCCTAACATTCACTCACAACTTTGATCCCAAGATCTCAAGCAGCACTTCAGTGGATATAATACTAGAAATCTAAGTAGTAATGATGAAGACATAGGAAGCTGATGACTCATACTGAGTACCAGGCTGATGCTACTGGGTGGTCACACCAGAATCATTACAAGGCAGTAAATGATAAAGCACAATATTAATTATATTGATCTATATTCTCTCATTTGGGTAAAAACTACATTGTTTACTATATTGTCATACTACTTACATTTTTTTCTTTTGGTGAATTTATGCATTTGATCAATTATCATGTGTGCTTCTCTTTTCTCCCTTCCCCATACCCGTGCCTGTCACCCTACTAATGGGACTATAGCTGCAATAATGTAGGAGGAAATGGTTTTGTGACTTGCTTAGGTCAACAGCGTGCAGCAGAAGTGATGCTACTTGGGCTGAGTGGCCTGAAGAGGCCTTGTATGTTCCTCCTATATCTCTTTGGTTCCATAATAGGAAAAGTCCAGCAAATCTGAGGCAGGATGAAAGAATTTGTGAAGAAGTATGGAGGGGATCCTGCTTACAACCAAATCCCAAGGGACAAACCACTTAGCTAACTTGCAGCCCACCTGAAGACACTTTAAGGAGCCCAGCTAATGCCCAAAGATCCATTCAACTGAACTCAGCCAGAATTATTGCCCTAAGGAATCATAAGCTCAAACTAGTATTGTTATCTTAAGACATAAAGTTTTGGAGTAGTTTGTTTCACAGCAATAATTAATTGCTACAATTTCAATAGATTGTCTTGTAAAAACAATTGCAAAACCATGAGCCTGATACGCTGTTGAAACATTTTTGTAATACACAATAAAATGAATATTTAACTACTAAAGCTTCTAACAAATGTTAAAGAAGATATTATTTCAGGCAAAACAGGTAGAAAAGACAACATTTGGAAAATAGAACAAATTTAAATGAGTTCAGAGAAACACATAGGGTATTACTGCGTAGGGATCAACCAGGGCAGAGATACTAGATTAGCAGGGAAACAATATTCTACTAATTTAAAGTGTACTTGTAAGGAACAGTGCATAAATTACTTTAGTTCAGACACAAGTTGTTTTAGTTTTGTGTCTTTGTGAAGTTACAAATCTGGAAAAAGGATTTAGGTTTTGTGTATGTGTACCACGGATCAAACTTACAACCTTGTGTTCTGCAGGCAGGCACTGTGCTGCTGACCTATATCCTCAGCCGCATTTAGTTTTTCAAAAAGCTTACAAAGAGGCCAATACTTTCAGTTGAATAGCTAAATAAATAAATAATCACCATCTGTTCTTTCAGGCTTTTCTTTTTTAAAAAATTTTATTTTAAAGAGAATAAAACAAAAGAGGGCAGAACAAAGCAGATCAGAACAGAACAACATAAGCAACACAGCACTTTACAGTAAGACAACTGGACATCAACAGTAGCAATCAAAATATCTCTTTCTCTGTCATAGTTGAGCATAGTTTCAAATACAATAATATCAATCATACCAAAATAGTATAAAACCATTCAAAAGAATGAAAGAATACAGGGCATTCTGAACCGAATAACAGAGAATGATCAATGGCTACTATAATATCTCATTTTCAATAAAAAATTTGTTTATACTATCACATATATTAAAATCCCAATAAGACACAACATGATAGAACTAATGGTAATAGCAGAGTAGAATCATGTTAGGACTTCTAAGCAAGATGATATTAAATCAGCAATGGCTGCCATACTGTTTTGTTTTCTTCAAAACAGCTGTTCATACCATCATGTATAATAAAGTCAAACAAAACAGATTAAAACCATTCCAACTGATGAATGAAAATATTGAAAGGCTTCAAAGCAATGAAATGGGAAATCATGATTCCCTTAAAATCTTATATACTCTTACCAACTCTCATATTAGGGAGGCTATACAGTATTTACACATGTGAGTTTGGTTTATTTTGCTTATGAGTATGGTCTCAAGTCATGTCCATTTATCAGTATCTCAATGTGATCATTCTTTATAGCTGAGTAGTACTACATTGTATAAAAATACAACTTTTTTATCCATTCCTCAGTTTATGGGCATTTAGATTGTTTCCAAGATCTGCTATTACAAATTGTGCTGCTATAAACATGGGTACATATATATCACTGTGGTATGATGTTTTCAGTTCTTCTGGGAATATGCCTTGAAGTGGAATAACTGGGTCAAATGGGACTTCCAAACCCAGCTTTTTGAGGAATCTCCAGACTGACCTCCACAGTGATTGCACCAGTCTACACTCCCACCAATAGTGCAAAAGAGTCCCTTTTTCCCCATAGCCTCTCCAGCATTTGTTGTTGGTAGTTTTTTTTTTTTTTTTATCCTGGTCATTCTTTCTGGAGTGAGATGGAATCTCAGTGTGGTTTTAATTTGCATTTCTCTCATGACTAATGATGATGAACATTTTTTCATGTATTTTTTTGCCGTTTGTATTTCTTCATCTGAGAACTGTGTATTCATTTCAGATGCCCATTTTTGGATTGGGTCTTTG
>PVJX010031582.1:0-21111 GCA_004027295.1 Dolichotis patagonum
CCCCTCCCCTCCCCCTCCCCCATCACCTCGCCTCTCCTCTTTCCCCTGTGCGGAACATCTCTGATGTGTCTTGTCCTGAACCGGTGTCCACCTGGCACTTCTGTCTGAAATGCTCACCGAGGGACAGCGGGCCATCCCTGGGCCCCGGTGCGCAGGTGTCTGGCCTACAGCTCCGCGGTGTAGCACCAGCCTGGCATGGATGAGCCCAGGTTCCGTCCCCAGCACAGGGGGGTTGAGGCCAGGGTCCCCCCTTCCGGTGCACCGTGTCCGTCCTGCACCCCCATCTCCCCAGACCCCGCCTAGCTCGCTGGGATGAGCGCAGCTGTTCCCACGGCGGGGGTCCCCGTGGCCCCGGTGGCCATGGAGCTGCAGCGGGAGGACTGCGGGTCCGAGGAGACGGTTCCCATCTACTGGGCTTCGGGAACGGAAAAGCTGGGCTGTGATGAGAGCTGGGGGTGTAATGTGTGAATCACTGTTCTGTTTATTCTTATTTCCCTTTAAAAACTATTTAAATGGCCGTTAATTCTTAAAAAATACAACCACAGATCATTACGTATTCAAAGAAAAATGGAATTTATTTTGAAACAATTTTAAATGTCATTCCTTTACCTCAGCGGGGGACTTTATAAATATTTGCATGGAGGGTGAAAGCCACAAACCAGCCAGTCAGTCGTGCAGGGAACCATTCTGTGTTGCCCTCTGGCTGGAGGGGTGCAGCGCCACGATGACATCTTTGCTTGTCTGGTTTTCTGTGTTTGTGAGACAGGGTCTCGCCGTGCAGTGCAGGCTGGGCTTGGACTCACTCTGCGGCCAAGGCCAGCCTCAAGCTTGCAGCGATCCTCCTGCCTCAGCCTCTCTGGTGCTGGGATGACAGGCCTGGACTCTAGGAAAGCCATCATCGTAGCCCTCCTTTCCTGGGAATGTTAGGTGGCGTCTTCAGCTTGGTTTCCTTGTTGGGTGGGCTGTGTCCAGAGGTATCAGGCACGCAGATACTTGGCACAGTTATGCTGAATTAAACACGTTGAGCTCACTTGCAAGGGACCGAGGCTGTGCGACTTCCCTGTCATCTCTTCACTCCACAGTCATTCCTGGCTCCCCGATTTGCCCTCGAGGACAGGACTAGTCATTTGGTGGAATCAGAGCTCCACACACGCCCTGCGTGAAGGTGACTTTTCAGTCTGGTTCCTCTTGTCTAATGCTTAATGACCAGCTCCAAATTTCCTTTTCTGACTTGCAAAAAATAAAGGTAGAATAAAGATATTTGCTCAGTCTTATAAAATATTTAAAAATGTAACTTAGGGAACAGAACTGATTTATTACTTGAACTTTGTAATTGTTATGAGAAACAGAAACTCACAGATTCGCAAAATTCAGTTTTATACTTTTGACTACACCCCAGCTTACTGTTCAGATTGCTGTGTGTACTGGGAAGAATTCAACTCAGCAAAATCCATTTTTGGTGTGACAGGATGTACATAAATGCATTTCCTGCGGTTTTTATTAGGTGCCAACTAATTGTACTGTACAGTGGGAAAGGTAGTTATTGTGTGTCATGTTTTCTCTTTTGGAATTCAGAAAAGTGAGATACTGCCTTTCAGCGGGTGGTAAGACCTTAAAGTGTTTGTGACCGCCAAATGCTTCTGCTTTAGCAAGCGAATGTTAGCCTTTGTTAAAAGCAATTATTGTGTTGCTGTCTCCCTAATGCAGATTGTACTTTTTAGTTGATTTTTCCTGCTTGTCTAATACGACTTGAATATGCCTGCTATATCCATAATTTTAATTTCATAGGTGAGAAAAACTTAATCTTTAAGGTCATTTTGTAAGAAGTCAAATTCCCATGGGTGAACTCTGGTCTTACATCCTCATCTTTGCAGTTTCCAGTGGATTTGTGGCTTATGCCTGTGCGTTTATCCTGTGATAAAGTGTGTGTGTGTGTGTGTGTGTGTGTGTGTGTGTCTATCTGTCACCATCAACACTGAAGGTTAACGTCTGCTAGACGGTTCCATCTGCTGGGGGCTGTGCAGATTTTCATTTGTATCGCTGACATTTCGGGCTGTGAGTTACGAATCCAATCTGCCTGCGCTTTGGGCGGCTCCTTCCTGAGGACCCGGTGGATAACAGTACTATGTTTCACACCGTGACGCTTTGTCACCGAGGGACAGCGTGCACCGCGGAGTCCTCGCTGCCTGGGTCTGTGCTCCGCAATGTCTCTGCGATGACCTGAGCCAGGCCGGAGGGCGCCTGGGCCGGCTGGGACCCTGCTTTAAACAGCGGGCGGTCATGGGGGGATCCCAGGACTGAAATGGGCGGGAGGTGGAGAGGGTGCCGGAGCGTGGACAGACCCTGTGCCGAGGGGCTGGCTCGTACTCTAAAGACTAGCGGCCTCCCAGTGACCTGCTCTGTCCCCTCTGGTGCGCCTTTTAAGCCGTAGCCAGTTGAGAAGTTCACATGGGTGAATTCGGCTCCACAAAAGGCGCTGTGTTGCCCACAAGGTGATGGCGTGTTTATTTAGAGAAAAAAAAAGCAGGATTTTTATTTTCTTGTCGGTACTAGGGATTGAACCAGGTCCTTTGCAGTGAGCTGCATTCCCATCCTTTTGTATTTTTTTAATTTAAAAAAAATTTCGATCAAGATCTTGCTAAATTGCAAAATTGCCCAGGCTGCCGTGAACATGCCCTCCTCCTCAGCCTCCTGGAGCTCTGGGCGCACAGGTCCCCCCCCCCCCCGCCTGGCTTTGAAAAAGTAGCTGTTTGGTCCTGGAGGAAGACGTTGGCACGAATGGGGGCAGCGAGGCACAGAGCTACAGAAGGCTTTTACTCACGCGGCCTCCGCCATCGAGGACGCCAGAGGCGCGCAGAGGCCGGGCCGGCCGCGCTCTCAGAGGGCGCTGAGCCCGGGCCCCCGAGGGTGAGCGGAGGCGCTCGCTGGCGGTGAGGCCCAGGTTGGGCCGCAGTCCTGCGGGGAGCGGGCCCTGGCCGCTGTGCCTTGCGCTGTTTCGGGTCTGAAGTCTGAGTGCGTCGCCGCGGTCTGAGTCACTTCCTGCGCTGTGCTGGCGGGTGGGGCGTGCCCAGTGCGCATGCGTGTGTGTGTGCGTGTGCGTGTGTGTGTGTGCGCGTGCGCGCACGTGTGAGGACGAGGCCAGCCCTGATGAGGCGCTCTTCTGGGCTGACGATGGGCATCCCACTGATAACCAGGTCCCAGGTTCACCGGTGACACTGAGCTGGAGACAGAGGACACCCCTTGGGACCGCGACAGGGATCCATCACCGGGAACAGAGGTGGGAGGGCTTCGCTTTACCTTCAGGGCAAGGCGTGCGGGTCAGCGCCGGCCAGCCCAGGCGTTGAGCTGTGTGGGCAGTGCTGGCCGCGGCTCTCGCGAGACGTGCAGTCCTGAGCCACACGTCTTCCTAAACCCTGTCCCTGCCTGGAAGCTGGCCCAGGCCTGAGATCCCAGCAGCCTGGGAGGCTGAGGCAGGAGGATTGCAAGTTCAGGCCCAGCCTGGGCAGTTTCCTGTGTGTGTGTGGTGGAGCTGGAGATGCTGACAGCCTGTGTCTAGCGGGGGTGTCTGGGGGTTCGCAGGCCCCCACCCAGCCCAGACTCGGAAGGCAGAGCTGGCCGAGTGGCAGTGTCAGCCTATTTGACAGCAAGCAGTGTTCTTTGTAACGCAGTGCATTGATTGTCTCTTTTCCGTTTTAGTTACTATGGTCACCGCAGGAGGTTTTCTTCCCCCTCCCTCCTTTCATTTTCAAAAAATATTTTAAACTTAGGTGTGGTGGCGCACACCTTTAATCCCAGCCCTAGGGAGGCTGAGGCAGGAGGATCACTGCGAGTTCAAGCCAGCCTCAGCTATATAGTGAGACCGTCTCACAGACTGACCACATAGAGAAGGAATAGGTTTGAGCTTCAGCTTTCTGTCCTCTTTTGCTGGGTCCGATTCCCTCCATGCTCACTGATCTCCTGGACTGTCTCAGAGTCAGCCCTGGCCCTCGGGTGTTTCCCCTGAGCGTGACAAGGGTTCCCCGCTCTGGCTCTGGCTCTGGCTCTGGCTCGGGCTTCCATGCTGCGCTTGGAGCAGCTCTGCGGAGGCGTGTCCTGGAGGATGGCGCTGCGCTGTGCTGTGGCTCTGTGCTGCGAGGCTGCGGCTGTTTCTTTGGTGCTTCAGGAAAGGCAGGGACGGCGCAGGTTTCCAAGACAGGCGGGTTGTGGGATCAGCTTTTCAGAAAACGCCCGCGCGCTGCGCCCTCAGGAGAGAACAGCAAGGTCAGTCCCCTAACTTGCATCATGGTGTAGAGGGATTTTCATGGCTTGGCTGGGCGTGGCGGTGCAGCCTGTACTCCCAGCACCCGGGGAGGCTGAGGCAGGAAGACAGCCTGGCATTATTCAGGCTAATTTGAGCCATTATCTCCCTTTGATCAAAAGATCATAAAGACTGTATGACAGGAACCATCTCACCCTGCCTAGGCAATTTAGTGACTTGGTAACTTTAGTAACCATGTCTCACAAAATTCTTCAGAAGGGCTGAAGATACAGCTCAGTGCAAAGGGCCTGGTAAAGAAAAGAAAAGAAAAGAAAAGAAAAGGGGAGGGGAGGGGAGGGGAGGGAAGAGAAAAGAGAGGAGAGGAGGGGCGGGGAGGGGAGGGAAGAAAAAGGCCTTGTTCTGATTTGGCCTCCCCGGCAGTTTAGATTTTGGCTCCCTCCCCCCAGGAGGATCTTCTTGTCACCTCCCTTCCCAGGTCACAAAGGGGTGGCCCCGTTTTTCTGCAGGCGGGGCACAGTTTTCAGGGCAGCATCTCCTCGTCACGGTAGACGCAGAGTCCTCTTCCTCTGAGACAGAATTGGGGTGCATATTTGGGGGTCAGACAGAATCACTGGCCCCTGCCCAGCCTCCGTGTTAACTGCAGACTCCAGGAGCTCCGTGGGCAGTTGCCCGGGTGCCATGGACATTACCATCGACTCCTTGTGGCCGGCTGCTGGTGTTTGCACCGGGCGGCGTCTGCTCAGAGTGACCAGCTGAGCTGTCTGCCGTCTCCGCCTTCGCCATCCGGGCACAGTCTCAGCAGCAGTAGGGTGACCTCTGCCTTTCCTTGCCCGGGGTTCATGGGCACATTTGCTTTTTATACCTTAAGAATGACTTCAGTGGTGTTCTTTGAACAGTACATTTAAAACCAGCCTGTTTTCCAAGTGCAGCGTATTCATGGAAAAGTGCTTGAATCGCGCTTCCCCTCTTCAGTTTCCCCAAAGTGAGATTTGCGATCAGTGCCCGGAGCAAGCCGTAGGCCCTGCCAGCACCCCAGAAACAGGCTCTGTCCGTTTTCTCTGTGGCATGCTTCCCCCCAGGGTGATCTCCGTCCTTCCTGGTGATACTGTGAGTTGCTTTGCCCGGCTTTGAACTTCATTTTCCTCTGCACACAAAACGTGTGTTCTTCGAGGCATCCTCGAGGGGACCTGTCTCCCGGCTGCACGGCGCACAGCGCTCCCCGGCATTTCTCTGCTGTTTCCGTGGGACAGTCTGACGCCAGAGGACGCTGCGCTGCACCCAGTGTGGAGCTTTTACAACCAGCACTATGAAAGTCTGTGCACAGCCTGGGAGTGAGATGTGGACTCCGGCACCAGTATCCAGGTTCCTGCCAGTTTCCCCCCATTTTTGGTTCTGGAAATCAAACTCAGGACCTCGCACTTGCCAGGCAGGCGTTGTGCCGCCGAGCTGTGACCCTGGCCCTGGTTCCCTAAAGCAGCAGATCCACTGATGTCCCCGGCGCCCTGTACGGCAGCCCTTGGTGTTAGCCGTGCGCCTGGTGTAAGCATTCGGTAAGTGGGAGCTGTCTCACTTGGGGTTTTGTGTTTATTTTTCTGAAAGTAACGAGGCTGCGTGCTTTTTAAGTGCTCACTGACAGCTCCCGAAGTGCTCCGCGGCCGTGACCCGCTTTTTCTGGCCCTGGCTTGCAGGAGTCCTGGGTGAGAAGGTGGAGCCCATGAAGGGCACTGGTGGATCCCGTTGCAGTCCGGGCAGTCCACCCGCCGTAGTTGACCACGGTGTGCTCTAAGCAGTTTGAGGTCGCCACAGTGGGTCCCTCTGGGAGGAGGCTCCAAGGTGACCCTCAGAAACAAGAAAGCCAAGTGTCGATGTCTGTGTGTGTCACTGTCACCGCTGGGTGTGCTCCGTGTATTCCTCATGCAGGGAGCTCACACTTGGCTTTTGAGTTGCTTTGTCGTCTCTGATGTCTGACTGCCTAGCTCTCTACCCACCCGTAATCTATTTTAGCTGTGAGCATTTAATTTAAGGCAATTATCTTCCTGGAGGCATAAGTCAGCTCTTCTTAGCAAGACAGGAAATAAAATCAGAGAACTTTTCTTTTTCCTTTCCTTTCCTTTCCTTTCCTTTTCTTTTTTGTTTTGTTTTCTTTTTTGTTTTCTTTTCTCTTGTCCTGTCCTGTTCTGTCCTTTCTTTTTTCGAGACAAGGTCTTGCTATGTAGTCTCGGCTGGCCTCAAACTCATGGTGATCCTCCTGCCTCAGCCTCCTGAGTGCTGGGATGACAGGCATGCACTACTCTGGCCCCAAATCAGACAGCTTCATTGAGGGTTCTAACTTACCTGGCTTTTAAGAGCACTGTTTTTGTCATTATAGGAGCTGCTATTAATTTGATGTTAATTTGGTGTAACACTGAGCCAGGCCCTTAAACTCGGCCTCATGAAGGCTGTAGTCCGTTTATTTCACAGAGAGCCTGTGTCAGCATGGGTCGGGGGTTCCCCGAGGAACCCCTCCCACCTGGCAGGCCTGCTTAACAGATCCGAGCTGATTAGCAGGAATTTGTTGAGTGAGGCCTGGAGTGAGGAGCTCTGCGTGGCTGGGCGGAGGGCGAAGGTCCCGTGTTCCTCTCACCTGCTCCATGGGCGCATCGCTGCGGTTTGCATGGGGATTTCTCGGTCTGCAGCGGCCTGAGGCCCTTGGTGCCGAAGATGCTGAAGCTGTACCCTCCGTCGCTAGAACGGGGGAGCCTCCTGCCTGGCCTCCCCGAGTGCCGGGATCACAGGCCTGAGCCCCTCACCCCACTGAAAATTCCCCTTACAATGTGCGTTCGGGTCCTTGGGGCCCTGATTTATATCCCTGCTCTGTGGCCACTAAGGCTGACACGGCCGAGTGTCCCCAGGCCTAGGGCCCTGAGCACCATGTCTGGGATGCTGGGCCCTGAAGGACACTTGTCCCCTGTCCCTCCAGGGTGGCATGAGCAGGGCCTCCGGTGTGCACGGCCTCGGTCCCGGGCGTGGTGTCGCTGGCAGTGTCCTGGGTCTGGAGCTGGGTGTGGTCCCCTCCTGAGTGTCGCCTGGCAGCGAGCGAGCCGTCCTCCTGCCCCCGTGGCCACGCTGGTGATGAGCTCCCCACACCCTGTGCCCCACACCCCACTTCTGCCTCCCCAGATGCTGGTGGCCATGGGGCGGAGCCTGTCCGGTCTGTGTCCAGAGTCAGTTGACAGACTCTGGACCCAGCCTTTCTGGGGCTACAAGGTGACAGGCGACAGATTCCACTCTTCTGTCTCTTTTTCCTTCTTTCTTTGTTTTCTAAAAGGTCGGTTTGGAGTGAAGTCCCGCTGTGTAGTTGTGGCTGCCTCGAACACTGCCCTGGGCCCCGCCCCCGACGCTGCGGGCTGCCTCAGTTTCCTGAGGCCGTCCTGACAAGCTGTGGCTCTGGGGCTCAGCCACATCTTCCTCGATGAGGTGGGCACAGCCCTTCCTGCCTAACGCACATGGGGACCGAGCCATCAGGCTGTGCGGAGCGCGGCTTGCAGGGCACCAGGGTGTCCGCTCCGGTCCCTCGCGCAGCGGGGCTGCTTCAGTGTGGGGAGCTTGTCACCAGTGCTGCGGGCATCTTCAGGGCCGGGGTTTGACATTTTTACGGAGAATGTTTAGCGGATGTCAGATTCCAACTTGAGTAGTGTTTGGAAGGTCAGTCTCTAAGGCGGGGAAACAGCCCTTCACAGGGTGGACCAGGAAGGGGGTGCCGGTCTGCACACCCCTCTGGCTGCTGTATATGTGGGTTTTTTCCTCTTATTTTAAAGAGAAAAAAAAGAAACCCGGAAAAGAAAAACAAAAAAGACAAACAACTACAACAAAAAACCCAGGACAATAACAATAAAGGCTTTCAAAACAAGATGACAGGAATTTAGCAATGGCTGTAAATATTGCAAATTGTTATCTTCAAAAGAGTTGCTTGGATTACCAGAGCCATGCAAAATTGATCTGAGTATTAACTATTCTTTTCCAAGAACTAATAGAATTAGTAGTATAATCATCTTAGCTAGCTAATGTGTATATATACAAATTTATATCTTTTTCCCTTTCCCTTCCTTCTTTTTACCTTTTCCGTATCCTAGGTTTTTTTTTCCCTTTAAGCAATTTCTTATCCTTTCACAATATCTATTGTAGATTTTGGATCTTATTTACTTTTTCAGTTTCTTACACTAGGGAGACAATACAGTATTTATACATGCAAGTCTGATTTATTTCACTTATGAATATGGTCTTAAGTTGCATCCATTTACCCATAAAAGCCTCACTGTGGTCCTTCTTTATAGCTGAGTAGTACTCCATTGTGGAAAATACCACATCTTTCTTACCCATTCCCCGGTTGATGGGCACTTGGGGTGTGTCCAAGATCTGGCTGTTACCAATTGTGCAGCACATGCATTAAGTGCACTGAAGAATGTTGAGGTTTTTTTTTTTTTTCTTGAGGGAAAATGTGGCTGAGTGGCTCCGTGAGCTTCGCAGTGGTTTGTTGTTCCTGAGAGACTCTAAACTGGAGGGGAGGGGAAATCGAGAAGCCCTGGCTCTCCCGTTTTTCTTCCCCTGCTGTGTCACCTGAAACGGAGCCTTGGGAAGGCAGTGCTCTGCGTGTGACAGCAGTGCTGGTTGCGTAGAACGTGCAGAGCACGGGGAGGCCGAAGGGGCTTTGGATCAGCACCGCGCGTCCGCGTCGGGGAGTCGGCCGGGTGCATGCGCGCGTGGTGAGCAGACGTGTGTAAAGCTCCTCGCGGGGGTCGGGCTGTGTGCGGGGTCGGGACGCTGCGTCTCCTGGACACTGGGTGACGGCCGTTTTCCTGGCAGTCAGGGCCCTTGCAAACAGGGCCGGGTGTGGCCGGCCGCAGTCCGCACCCGCAGAGGCCCGAGACCAGCGGCGGTTAAGCCGCGCGGCTGCGGCTCTTCACTCTCTGGATCAGAGAGTCCGCGCTGCGCGCGGGAGCGGAAAGGCGCCTGCCGAGGGAGAGTTCCCTGTTTTATTTATTTATTTATTTATTTATTTATTTATTTATTTATGAGAGTTCCCTGTTACTCGGTCTCCTTGAGCGTTAAGAGCCTGTTTTCTTCAGGGACCCCGAGTGGCGAGGTGAAGCTTTGTGACTGTGTGGGTTTGGGACGGAGGCACCCGCTCAGCTGTGCGTTTACACCCGGAATAAATGTGACCGAGCGTGTTTGTCTCACTACCGGGATTCAGTTGGCTCAGGAATGGGTTTTTTGGGGGTAGAATTTACTTATCTTAATCAGTGATATTTGTTATGATTAAAACGTCTGGGAAGAGCCAGGCATGGTCTGCACACTTGTTAATCCAAGCACTCTCGGAGGCTGAGGCAGGATTGCAAATTTGAGCCCAGCGTGGGCAATTTAAATGACTTATCGAGGGCCTGTGACAAAACAATAGAAAGGGTTGAAAAAGGAAGAAAAGAAGAGGAAAAAAGCAGGGGAGGAAAGAAGGGAAGGAAGAAGGAGAAATCCAAATTCTGTACGGTTGTTGTAGACTAATAAAATATGGGGAAGAAAGACTCTGAAAAGGAAAAGAAGTGAAAACCTTGCATTTTTAGACCTCGTTTCTCCTTTTGCTGTTGTTACTGCTGACACGTTTGGCGCTTCGTGTTTAACCGAGGCACAGCACGGCCTCCGGGTTCGCAGGCACAGCAGGCTTCAACGCGGTCGGAGAGTGCAGCCCCTGTGTGCGGTGGGGAACCGGCCGTGGAGCTGTGATTCTCATTCAGGCACTGTGCGTCCCGGTGGCTGTCAGGGGCGGCCCAGTGGCAGACAGACCCTTCCTGGGGTGCGGGGGGTGCGCGGAGGCTGCTGCGTGGCTGCCGGGATGGGCATTCGTATATGCGCGTGTGTGTCTTGTGTCCTCGCTCTCCCGTGGGTAGTGCCCCCTTAGCACCCCCGGCCTCTCCCTGGCGTTCTCATGGCGCCTTCTAAGGCCAGGCATGCAGCCAGGCAGGAGGTCAGCGCCGAGCGGTGTCTCGGGGCATCCTGAGGAGGTGGAGACGCGGAGGAGCAGGGTCCGGCCTCCGCCCAGAGCCAGGAACTGGCACCGAGCTTCAGGGCCCACGCTGAGCACAGCCACCTTCGTCTCCCCTCAGCAGGATCTGTTCTGTCCCGCCGTGCCCTGGAGCTGCTCTGGGGCGCTGAGCCTGCAGCTCTGCTGCCTGGGTCTTTGCCAGAGAATCTGCCGCTTCCGCTTTGCAGGCTCTTGCGAGGGCTGCCGGCCAGATGCGCTGAGCGCTTAAAACACAGCTGGAGCTTGAAGGCGTTCAGATTTGATTTCACATCCAAGGGTGTTTGGGACGCTGGGTGACATAAAAAGCATTCCTAAAATCAGTTTCACTTGTTTCTCTTTGCCGTTCTCCCCACGTGGCAAATGCAGGATCTCTGTGTGGCTCACAGCTGTGGCGGGTGTCACATCCTATCAGGGCTGGGCTGCCCAGGAGGGCACTGCCAAGACTGTCCAGGGCTTGTCCTTAAACAGCCTCGCTTTTGTTGTTTTGTCTTACTGTTTTTACCCTGAGACAGGGTCTCATTAAATTGCGAAGTTTCCCTGGTTGGGTGCAAACTTGTGACCCTCCTGCCTCAGCCTCACAAGTAGTTGTGATTACAGACATGAGCACCACACCTGGTCCATGGAGCCTTTTGGATAAGCCTCACTGCTTCCTCTGGAGGCACAAGGAACGGAAACGTGGCCAGCCCGAGCCTGCTGGGGTTAGAGCTTGGGTTTTGTTGACAGCTAAGCTGCCATCTAGTCATCTGGGACACTTACCATTGAGTCAGGATAGGTACTTTTCCTTTGTGCTTTCAAGTGCACATGTATTTATCATAGGTTTTATTTTATTTTTAGTGCAGGGGGTCAAACTCATGGCCTTGCTCATACTAGGGTTAGGCTCACCACTGAATTATTCTTCTGTTGTGCATTTTTGTTTGTTTTGTTGTTTATTTTTGGGACAGGGTCTGGCTGTATTGCCTGGGCTGATCTTGAGTTCTGTGGCTTAAAGGATCCTTCTGCCTCAGCCTTCTGAGTAACTGAGTTGAGAGTTGTCAGTATTCAGCTTTGTTATGCACATTGGAAACAGCCTGTGAGCTGAGTGTTTCCTGAAGTGCACAGATCATGGCTTCATCGTGGGTAGACTTTGATCTTGCAACTCTACTCCCAGGACTATCAGAAGGACACAACTGGACAAGTGTGAACAGGATGTGTGGAAGTGTCCTTGTCACAACATTGTCATTAATAATTTAGTACTGGATGCAGCCTTGATTGATGCAGGCTGTAGTTGGGACAGTCACCTTGGCCTCCAGGTTGGTGCCGTTGAATGGTGGTGGGCCTTTAAGAGGTGGGGCTTAGAGAGAGCTTTAGGTTATGGGGGCATGCTTTGATGGAGATTGTGAGACCCTGATCCCTTCCTCTGCTCTTTCTTCCCCCCAGACGTGTGATGGAAACAGGGCCACACCTGTGTCATACCAACTAGAGGTCTAAAAGCAGTGGATCCACCAGTCACGGGCTGGAAGCTCTAATCCGTGAGCTAGAGTAGCCCTTTTCTCTTTAGGTAAAATGACCTCTGTCTGTTACAGAGACAGATGACTGGCTTAGAGTCCCTGACTGTAAGAGTCGATTCCTCAAGGTCTTTATAATTACTCCTAATTATAATGGTGACATCAGTGACAGCAAAGTGTTACCGATGGATGGTCAGTACTTTAAGGGCAAGCTTACGAATTTGTGCTTTTAAGAACTGCAAAAGAAACAGGTTCTAGCTGTTCATATTGGTTTTCTCTGAGAAATTTTGGAAATTAATTCTCTTCATGTTTGTATGTCTGAGTTTCTATAATAGATTTGTGTGTTTTATGTAATCAGCTAAGATGATTATTTAATCATGTAGGAGCTGATACATGAATGTTCACATTTCTCCTGAGGACAGTTTTGTGGGGTGGGAATTGATGAGAGCAGACATCATTGTCACATGATAAAGATCCTTAGTAAGCAGCATCCCCTCCCCTGCCCCAGGGTCACGTATTGCAAAGAAAGGGCTCTGCTGGTGAAGAGTGAAGAAGTCTGCAGAGTCTAAAAGATAACATTCCTTTGTGTTTGTGGTTTTGAGACAGGGTCTCCTGTGTACCTCAGACTGGCTGTGAGCTCACAGGGATCATCCTCCCTCAGCCTCCCTGAGTGCTGGGACGACAAGTGTGACCACCCCGCTGGGTTGGAAAGCTAACATTCTTACTCGCAAGCCTGTTGGAATCCACCCTGGTTCCTGTGTTTCTCTCCAGCCCTGACAGCCAGTGATTTTCCCACTAGAATCACTTCCTGGATCTGTAAGTGCCCGGGCCGGTTATTTTTAAGTGACCCAGGGCAGGAAGGATGTGAGGGGCGGGGTGTGGAGGGGGCTCTTGCCAGTGGATGGGAGAAGTGTGTGACTGTGAGCGCAGGTCACCAGGACAGCCGGAGGACTGCTGTGCCCCATGCAGAGGTGAGCCACTCAGTGTGTGGCTGTTGCTGGCAGAGGTGCACCTCATCTTTCTTCCCTGACCTCCGGCCCCCTTGGCCACCAGAACTGTGTCCTTGTTTTTGTGTTCCCGTCAGTACAGAATGTGCACTCGGCGTGGAGCTGGAGAGGGGTGCGTTGGATGCTAAGGTTATTGCTCAGCCCCTGTCCCCCACGGGCAGCAATCCGAGCCCGCCCCACCGGATAGGTTGGGGACACCAGAGGAGCTGGCAGGTGCTAAGCTGGGGAGCCCCCACTGCCCCTCTGTAGGAGAAGTCTGCCCTGTGCAGGTCGGACGTCCTTCTTCTAAGACTTCGAGGTCTGAAACTGGGCCGTGGTGTCGCTCAGCGGTGCAGCACTGGCCTTGGGTCCAAACAAGAGCACAAGCAGAATCTGGAACTTGTCAACACCAGCAGGATGCCACAAGCAGAAAACCTCACCGCGTGGAACCTGATGTGTGCACGAAATTATCAGCGTGCTCACGGATAATCAGCAGCGCGTGCAGCCCTGGTGCCTCTGGTGTCCAGACTTGGTCACTTCCCACGAGGCCCCACTCGCTGTGTATGAGACACGAGAGCCTAGTGGTATCGGCGTCTGAAGACTTTCTGGGTTCCAGTGTTACAGGTAGCTGAGTCAGATAGAAATATTAGAGGCAGTCAGACAGGGCTGATTCCTCCAAGGAGCCAGGGCAGAAGAGGAGAAACCTTGCAGCCTTGGAGCAGACAGACACCCCCCACTGTGGGCCAGGCCTCCAGACAATAGATATAAATCAAATGCATCCACATACTCCTAAGGATAAGCATCAGAGATTGGTATTCTAAATAGGTATGGATCACCCTGAGGAAGCCAGGAGTCACCATCCCAGCCCTCGACGGGAAGAGTCACTGCTCTGTATTTACGCCCACTTGCTACTCGACTCACTTCCCCATTTGCCCGCAATTTAACCGATTTTATCTGAACAGTTAATCTCATTGGTTGACCATAGTTCTGTCCCACCTCATGCCCATCTTGTGAGTTTCCATTTTTCCCCCCACCTTGGACCTCTTTCACCTTGTGGTTTTGCTCTATGAAATCCCTAGAAAAGACAAGAGTACCTGGCAACCCACTCGGGACCACTGCTGTCTCTCTGACAGAAGCTTTCTTTCTCTCAATAAATATGTTCTGCTCTTAGCCTCCATTGTTCCTGAAATTCATTCTTTGATTTTAGAGAACACGAACTTGTACCAGCCATCTACAGGTCAGGAGTTTTGTTCCCCTGTATCACCAGCTCCTCAGATAAAGGGTGCTCAGCTCGGCCCGGTTGGGAGAGTGCCCTGACGTCTCCCCTTCCTGATCACCCTCGTCTCACCGGCTCTCCACTGGGGCCCAGTGCGTGGTGCCAGGCGCTGCCCTCTGGACACTGATCATGTGCTCTTCCTGCTTGGCTTTTGCTCTTGGGCCTCAAAACTTCAACAGCAGAGGCTTTGCTGTTTTCTCCACGTAAAGTCTTCTCCAGTGTCCTAGCGCAGTTCCTTGTGGGCAAGACGAGCACCCGCCTGGCCACACCAGCATCCCTGCCTGTACGTACCAGCTCGTGGGTCACAGTGACCTGTGTGTCCGTCCTTGGCTTCTGGTCGTGCTGTTCAGCCGCAGTGTGAAGGAAAGGACGCCCCGTGGGCTGTGCTGCCATGCACCACGCCCTGGGAAAGGGTGGGTCCCTCTGGAGTAACGAAAAAGCCCTTGAGGAGCTGGGCAAGGTGGTACGTTCCACTAATCCCAGTATTCTGGGAGGTTGAGGCAGGAGGATCCCACCAAATTCAAGGTCAGTCTGGGCAGTTTAGCAACTTAGTAGGAACATGTCTCAAACAAAACCCAAACCAAACCATATCACACCACAGGACACCACCCCACACCAGACCACACCAAATAACCCCCCCTTGGGGGCAGGAACCCCAGTTTACCCAGGGCTGGGTGTGCACTTGCCGAGGCTTCAGCGTATCAGCTGGTTGAGCGCCGCCTTCTCCGTTGTTACCTTACAGCAGAAAGTGGCCTGAGTCACTGGGAATCAGCATGCGGGCTCACAGCGCTGAGTGTGAGGTGGGGGGAATTGTTGTCGTGGAGCTGATTGCTGCACCTTGGCAGGCGGGCGGATAAGGCAGGGCACGCGGGACCGAGGAGGAGGAGGAGGCGCAGCAAAGCAGAGGCTGCTGAGTGAGCCGTGGGCTCCAGCGGAGGAGCTGCCCGGAAAGGTATCGCAGTCCCGAGCCCTGGGGATCCTGGCTGAGCCGCGTGCTGCTCCCACCTCCACCTCTCCTCCTGGTCCTGGTGGGCCCTGGTTTTGATCGCTGGGTGGGAGTCTCCCCCACTCCTGCAATGCAGTCTAAACCACGTTGCCTTCGGAATCTGCCCGGGTCTGTCATGCCCGTCTCCTTCCCTTTATTTCAGGTGTACAACCTTACTGCCTCTCATTTGAAACTAGCATCTTACATATCTCTTTTGCCTCTTTCTAAACTTTTTGACTTTTTATTAGTCCATGCTTGTGTGGAGTTGGTGCCTGTGCGTAACACATCGAGATTCTTTTATCACCCCTCGACCTCTCTGTCTCTTGGTCCCTTCCTCTAGGAGAAAAATTTATCTCCTAAGACTCCCTATTTGCTTTTATGTTGCATTTTATTTATATTATGGGTTTCTCATGTGGGAGAGCCCGAGTGGTATTTCAGCTGTGTGTCTGATTCATGCATTGAACATTGTGGTCTCGGGGACTTTCCTTACCTGTAAACCACTCGGTTTGTTTCTCTTTCTGGCAGAGTAGTACTCCTAGGTGTGTAAATTCTGCATCTTCTGTATCCATTCATGTGCCGGTGGACATATAGATCGCTTCTGAGGTTTTGCTAGTGTGTGTTGTGCTGCTCTGAGGAGTCCTCGAAGTCCTAGCCAAGGGCTGTGTCTCATTTCGCGTTTAAAGTACTCAGTGGTCTTGGTTGCAGTCTCGGTTGCTAGTGAGTAGGAGAGCCACATTGTTAAGAGTTTAAAAGCGTTACTGTCACCTGTAAATGTGTGTAGACCCTGTAAATATGTGTAGACCAGCCAGAGGGGAACTGCGCCTTCAACTCTTCCTGCCCTTTCTGTTGGGCACAGATCTTCTTTTCTTCTTAAATTCTTTTTCTTGGTCCCTTCTGCTCCCTGCCCTCTGTCTCTTACTCCCCTTTGCATTTGAAAGAGCTCTGCCCACTTCCTGTTATCCGTTTTTTACTCTGCTCTTTGTTTATATTTCGGGTTTCTCATCTAAGAGAAACGATGCTGCCGAAGCCTGTGTGTCTATTTTACTTAAGATTGTGGTCTCAGAAGTTTCTCTCTCTCTGAGGCAGGGCAGCACTCCCTGGCGTGTGAATGCCACGCTTTCCTTACTGCTCCTCTGTCGGTGGGCAGATTCAGCATCGGCTGCTGCCACAATCTCGCTATTTCCAGTTCAGTTGCTGTATTTCCTGTCTCTGTTGCTCACCTTTGAATCTTAACTGTTGATTCTGGTTTTATACTTAAACTAACCCTGTGCGGAACTAGGTAATTCGAGTTGCTGAACTGGACGGAGTATCTTTGTGGTAAAGATACCACAAGGTCAGGGTGGCAGAGTCACCTTGCTGCTCTGTGTGTGTGACAGTTTACATGATGCACTTTTATTTTAGTCATGTGTACAGGTTGCAAAACAGTTTCGCTCTGAGCTGAAAGCTTTCCGTCAGTGGGACAAAAAGAAATCAGGAGAAACTTGCAGAGGTGCTATGCATTTGCACTACGTGATAGACATTAGCTGGAACTAAAAGATTTCACAGCCCCAGGATCTTTAATCTGAAGTGAGCCTGCCTTGTGCACCAGCTTTGTCCTTTGTTTTTGATGTATTGGGGCTCGAACCCAGGGCCTTCACTCTGAGCTGCACCCCCAGCCCTTTGCATTTCTTATTTGGCAACAGGCTCCTAGCAAGTCTCAAATGCTGGTTTATGACTTCTCTCTTAGAAAGGTGGATGGGTCCAGGGCCTGTGTAACCTCCCCGAGTGCTGCGTGGCCAAAGCAGGCAGAGTGCTGGGCTCGGAGCAGCAGGGCTCGCTGGGTCAGATGCTTCTGTTCTGTGCTGCCCGCTCTGCTCACCAGCGACTGGAACTGGCCCGTGCTCTCAGAAGCGGGGTACAGGGTGGAGGTTGTGCAGTTAGACGCACCCCGGGAGCGGTTCCTGTCTCTTGCCTGTGTCCTCACTGATGGGTCGTGCGCCTGTGCTCTGTCCAGAGGCCCCTTGCTGGGGTGATGAAGGTGGGATCTGCCAGCCTGCGGCTTTTCTTGCTCTGTTGTTCTGTGTTCGCTGGCGGAAAACTGGACTCCCCGGTGAGAGCCTTCGGGAGCAAACTCGTTGGTTAGATTTGCAGCCTTTGCTGCACGAGTCTTCTCTAGGATCATTTTAATCAGGGGCAGGAAGTGCTGAACAGCGCATTCTCTGCCAGTGTTGTGCTCCTCTGATGTCTAAGTTGGGGTTCGCTGGCAGCTGGCCCACCCGCAGTGTTTCTGGTGCCCTGCACAGCGCACCTCTGCAGGCCTCGACAGGCGGCCCTCGGGGACCTGGCACTGCAGCGTTCGCTGCTGCTTTAGGCCTCGGCCCTTATTGCTCGGGCCTGGAGGGGGAGCGCTGAGGGGTCTGCCTTTTGTGGGCACAGACCCCACCACGGGCAGGCAGCAAGGCAAGGTCCTCAAGACGCATGCGCGTGCAGGAGGGCGCAGGGCTTCCCCTCACCCACGGTTGGGATGGCGTCTTTGTTGTCTGCATCCTCCGTCATTCAGGATGACAACTTGGGGACATCTGTATGTGGAATTCATTTGCTTATCCCTCAGCAGATGTCTTCACAGCGGTGCAGTTTGTGCCTTCCCTTGCGTGTTCCGTGGAAAGTCTGTTTTTAACTTCAGTTTCAGTTGCAGACCTGCAAGTGGGCGCTGCGCTGCTTGTGAGGAGCCGTGGCCCTGTCTCTTCGATCAGCGGATCCCAGCAGGAGCGCCTCCAGTCTAGACCCTGGGCAGCCCCTCCGGAGCACACCGGGGTTACTGGAGACACCTGCTCAGTTCAGGCTCGGGGACACAGTGACAGACACAGATAGCGCATCAGTAGCCAGGGACACTGCGCTGTCCCCCCTTCTTCCCCAGCGACCTTTGGATCCTGCTTGCGCGCTCGACCTCGCCAGCCGGGGTGGACCGTGAGCCCGAGTCGGATGCTTCCCACTGTGCACCAGGGCTCTGCTCCGGCCGCCCAGCCTGTGCCTGTGGCCCCCCTGCAGACCTAAACTTCAAGCCCTGCCCGACGGAGTCCTCTCGCTTGCTGTCTGAGGGCGTTCTTTTGGGCACTGACAGTCCAAGTCTGGGGACTCTTTGTACCATCCGAAGTGTCTTGGTACCAGTGGACATTGCATAACCTGAGGCAGGTTAATCACATTTATCTTCTTAAACATTTGCCGTTTCTTACTGGTGAAAGCTCTGAGATCCTTTCTGCTAGCCTTTCCGAGTATACCGCACAGCAGCGCTACCTCTAGGCCCCCTCCTTCGCAGCAGCACCCCAGACCCAGCGCCCCCTGGCTGGTCCTTCCCCCGGCCTTCCCCAGAGTCTGTCTGAACATCAGCCAGCTTTTCATTCTTCTGGTTGTGCTCTGCTGGAGGAGGGAAGGCTCCTCCTCAGCTGTTAGCGTCTGTTGGTAGAGGGAGGCTTTCGGTCACCTGTCCGCCCTAGTTTCAGGCCTTCTTTCTTCCCTATAACATATACCTAGTTATTTATTTGCTTCCCTTGCCTGAATTTGTATTTTGGGTATTGGATTTAGTGCTGTGTTTTGAAAGCTTGATGGTGATTAATTTGGCATTCATTGGTTTCCTATTTTAAATGTTAACAGGGTTGGGGGGGTTGTAACTGGGGAAGCTGTGGGGCAGCCGGACACTAACTGGTGACAGCTGGCCTGGGCGTCATGCTTTCTGCAGTTCGGAGAAGGACTCTCGTCTTTGTGAGCAAGTGATCACATAACAGTACAGAGAAGGACGGCCGATTACTGCTGGGTTAATTTGCATCTTTGGAAAAAGCCAGAAAGAAAAATCCCGTCTGCGTGATATCCTGGCAATGATCTCGGTTAGAACGTGTTTTACTTGTGGAGTATCGGTTCCACACACCTACGCAGAGCCCGGTGCGGGTCTGCACGTTCTGTGACCAAGCCTTCCCTTTCCGGGTACTGTGAGATGTGATCCCGCTGGATGGAGTACTTGGTAGCCGAGTTACAGTTTCCCTGACAGGAAACCGCCAGCATTGTGTCACCGTCATTATGACAGATTTGGCAAGCAGAGTGACAAAATGGACTTGAATCCTTGGGCTGCTTATGCAGAGAGTGCCTTTTGGATGTGTTCAGACCAGCTGCAGACGGTCAGGGAGGCCCGCGGGGCTGTTTGTCTTGCGGACCTGAGTCTGGTCAATGCAGTGGGTTACTTGCCGGAAGAGAATAGCTAGGGAGTCACTCTCAGTCTCTGTCTGTCTGTCTGTCTGTCTGTGTCTCTCTCAGAATGAATCCAGGACCTTTTCACTGAGCTACATCCCCAGCCCTTCTTTTATTTCTTATTCCGAGACACAGTCTAAATTGTGCAGTTGCCCATACTAGCCTGGAACTTGGGATCCTCCTGCCTCAGCCTCCAAGAATACTGGGTAAACAGGCATGTACCACCGTACCCGGCTCTCAATCTTTTAAGTATCACAAACTCCAATTTTTTTTTTTAAATAAAAGCAAGTTGGTTTAGATTTTAAAGTTTATACATAGAAGCAAAACTCATTTTTAAATCATTTCAGTTCTAATAGAATTCTGACCTGAGGCTGGGGCCGAGGCAGAAGCTGAGGCCTGAGGACCCACAGTGTCGGCTTTTCCTGCGCTATCTCAGGACACGGAGGTGTGCGTGGCCATCTCTCCCAAACTGCACTGAGCCACAGGTTCTTCGGGATCTCCCAGTTTGGGGCCCTTTGCTGAGAGCCCGGGCGACAACAGCTGGGGTTCTGGCGTGAGCCAGCTGGGGTTGCTTAGCTTCCATCTGGGCGCACAAGGCCCTTTCTCTGGGGAGAGGTCCCACGGAGGCCAGGTCCCTGCGGCATCCTGCCCGGCCGCCTCCTGTGGGCAGGAGAGAGAGTTGCTGCTCCAGACTGGTGCCGGTCAGCTGGGGTGGCCCTGCTCTCTGCCGTCGCTGCGGAGCTGGGGCCTGGGTAGCAGGACCGGATACGGAGCAGCAGGCACCGAAAAGGGACCGGAACTGGAGTCTGTCTCTGGCTGCCATCACCGGTGTGACTCCATGGGCATCCTGCATACCTGGAGCAGAGCGTGGCTGATGGATGCTGGGATGTCTCTGTGCCAGCTGGGCCTGCCCCACAGTGACCTTCAGAGCACCTACGTTAGCCTCAGAAGTGACCAACAGCCCCTCCCCAGCCATTTCCTTCAACCTCCCCCAACTTTCTCCAGGGAGAGCAGTGACCGACCGAACCACTCTCCGCGGGTTTGCCTGTCCTGGATGTTTCTTGTAAACACGGTCATCCAGGGAGTGGATCTGTGGTGCCAACCGCTGTCCCTTGATGTAGTATTTTTAATCGATTCTCATGCGATCACATATATCAATACTACATTTCCTGTCAGGGCCGTGTAATATTCCATGACGTGGAAATACCACCTTTTGTTGATATATTCTTTGCTTGAGATCAATATGGATTTTTTCCACTTTGTGGCTGCTGTGAGTGTTGATGGGGACGTGGGTTTTATTTACCATGGGACCTGCTCGGGAGAGGAGACACCATCTACTCTGTAGTCCTTTTTCCCTTTTCTATTTCCCTGCTGAGAACGGGGCCCTGTTATCAGCTGACCTTCAAGGTCCTTCCTGGGATAGCTCTTCCTGGGTGGCCGCGAAGCTTTCCTGAGAGGAAAGGAAAGGTCCTGGCCAGGGCTGTGTGGCAGACCACGCCCCACTGGGCTGGCTGTGGGCAGTTCCCGCTGGCCTTGAGCCCACTCTGTAATGCAGACTGGTCTTGAACTCACATCAATCCTCCTGCCTCAGCCTCTTGAGTGCTGAGTGTTTCCTACTTTGTTTTTTTTTAAGTAATTTTATTTAAAGAGAAAAAAACAAAACAGAATAAAGGGTAGCAACAATACAGTATTCCAAGGAAAAAAGGAAAAGAACAACAACAACAAAAAAAACCTAAGAAATTATTGCTTGACAAATTACATGCTGACTTCTTGGAAATAGTTGTTCAATTTACAAAGTTAAAACATGTAAAGTAGACATTCAAACAGTGAGACTGTTAACAGTTCTGCTCCA
>PVJX010031583.1:0-21110 GCA_004027295.1 Dolichotis patagonum
CCAGCTGGGACAGGCTCACAAGCATAATATGTGGATAACATCTCCACCATTTCTCCATGTGGCCCTGGGACTCATGTTGTCTCTAGCCTGGGGTCCCTCCTCTTTCTCCCCATTTGTGCATCAGAGACCAGGGGCTCAACTCCTATCCATCAGGGGTACACATCTGCAGAAGGCACGTCCAGGAAAGGCAGGGTATGGAGTCCAGAGAGCTTGCAAAATGCAGGGCCCACTGGTGGCACCTGGCATAGGATGGGTAGAGTGAAGGTTAGAAGCTGGGGATTTTTCCTTAATAAAAACTTGGCACCCCAAATCATTGACAGCTCTATCTGCCTGCAAGCTAGTCTGCTCCCCAACTTTGAAGGAGCCTTCATCTTCAAAGGTTTTTGGGAAGCAGTTAATTAACCCTCCCAAGCCCTACTGCCTGCCCAAGAGGCTGCAGATCCCCTTAACTCCCCTGGGCAAGGAAAGGGGAGGGCCATGAAACCAAAGTCTAGAGAAAGGGTGTAGAACTTGGACCCAAGTGATCACAGACTCACAGACAAAAAGTGGCCCCCACTTTTAATCCTTCTCCCACTCTTTCCATGACTGCTGGGAACTCTAGAGGCCAAGCCATATGGAGGGACTAGGGAAGGAAGAGCTTGTCCTCAAACATACTTTTGGAGAGTTAAGTCACATTTCCTTTGTGCCTCAATTTCTTAATCTGTAAAAAATTTTTTTTTAGATAGAGTCTTGCTAAGTGGCTCAGGCTGGCCTCAAACTTGTGTGCCCTGCTTTTCTCATCTTTAAAACAAAGATATTAATAGCACCAAGACTATGGAACTGATGATCCAAATAACAATAGGAAGGAATGAAGAGTACTAGGGATCTGTCTCAGGGATGAGAGGCCTCAGCAGAAGAGAAGGGCCTGGGGGCAGTGGACAGCCGATCCTTTGAATTCTGTGAGCAGGGCTGCTATCTGGAACCATGAAAAGGTGAGAAGAGCAGGCAGAGGGTAGGTGTTCTCTGACACCTTCTTTTGCCTTATCTTCACATACTGTTTTACTTCTCCAACAGTCTTCTGCACATGTCCACCTACATATATACATAGCACATTCATCTTTACATATGCATGTGCATATAGACAAGCACACACAAAGGCACCCAAATGAGCCAGAACCGACCTGGTGGCGGTAACTTCCTATGTGACTGTGCCACACAAAGATGCCCCTTCTTGGGGAATGCAGGGAGAGACAAAGGGGAATTAGGTGGTAAGTTGAATGCAAAATGCTACAGGCTCCTCCAGTAATCCTACCTTTCTTGCTTTTGTTTTCCTGACTACTCTAACATTTTATGTATTGCCTTCTTAGGGAAAACACCACAATTCTTCTTTTGTTTCTGTGATTTTCACACATGTGCTATCTCTTCTAGAAGAGTAGGAACTTCTTGAAACTGGTGACAGGGTCCTGTTTCTCTGTGTCCCCTGTGTCAAGCACATTGAGAATTATTACTATATAATTGATGTCCCTTCTGTGCTTAGGAATTTAATTTTCACACTGACATATGAAGTCAGTATCCTCTTCCTCATTTACAGATACGGAAACTGAGGCTTAGTGTGCAGAAGTGACATATCCAAGGTCATGTGGCTAAGATTAAACAGAACCAGTATTCTAACCTTAGCCATAGTATGTCCCCTTCAGCACCTTTTCTATTTCAGCAGAAACTAGCCCACCTGCTTCCTGGCCCACTGTATAGTACTGGAAAGAAAAGAGGCCCAGAGGGGGGATGTTCTGACCATAGGCAGCAGAACTGGGAATAAAATTACAACTGAGCCAGGGCTGTGAGGATGAGTCCAAGGGGCTGAGCTGGGACCTGCTGGTGTTCCAGCCACCACACTCACTGCCCTCTCCACTTAGGTGTTGGGCCTGTTTGTAAGCAGGCCTTGGAGGCCAGTGGGGACCTGAGAACCCCTAAAGCCAAGCCAGGAGGCAGGCCACTGTGCCTGGGCCCTGTGGACAGAGGAGGGAGCCTGGGAGAAGAGACTACAAGGTGAGCAATCCTCCTTGAGAGGAGGAAGGATTGGAAGTCCAGAGGGGGAAGCTTATTTCTGGATGGGAAACCTTCAAATGCTAATTGGTAGTTGCAAGTAATTAAAGTAATTTACTGAGATTATAAAGAAATTTCTTAAGAGTGATTAAGCAACTCCCGTTGTGTATGGTTGTTGGTAATCACTTCCCCGGGGGCATTAGTACACTTGGCAGGGTGTAACAGGGATGCTCACACCTGATGGGTCCTGATTCCTCAGCGGGGGCTGGGCTACAGGGACCACAGGGGATGTCAGATCACTTGGACTCATTGATGGAGACAGAGATGAGGTCTGAGTATACATGGAGGTCCACATGTTCAAGCCCCTTGAGAAGCGCAGGTGCAGCCAGGCCCAGATGCATGTGAGGACACACTCATGTGTGTGTTCTTTATATACATGCCATCCCAGATATCCCTAGACCTGGACATGTGTGGTGGAGATTCTCCTCCAGATGCACAGGCAGAAAGAGACTTGAGTATATCCCTCTCACACAACAACTGGACACAGGCAAAAGGAACCCCAAATGTTAGACTCAGACATCTGGACAGAGCCAGTGTGTCATGCCCAATTGCAAGTTGATTTAGATATCTAGCTATTGTGTACATATCATGCATGCACATTCAGAACCACACCCAGGAAAGACTTGTGTGTCTCCCATACTTGTGTCTCCCATACCTCCACTGTCCCCCATCCCTGCCTGATCCACAGCCTGCTGAGAGCTACCTCCTAACTCTTCAGGATCCTCAGTGGTGGCCAAGTCAGAGCCTGTGTGCTCCCTGGAGCACTATCCTATGGATCACTCATGGTCTGCTCCTCTCCAGGCTAAACTTGGTGAACCAGAGAGAAGGGCCCTGTGCCAGAACTTCAGCCTAGCCAAGACAGCTCTGTGTAGCCCTCTGTGGTAGGAGGACTGTATGTAGGTCCCAGGATACAGGCTCCAATCCCAGAGCATCACTTCCTAGCTAGGTGACCTTTTCTAAATTTCCTAATTGCTCTGACACAGTTTCTGCAAAATTAGCATAATTACACTACCTTCTTCCTAGATGGTATTGTCATGCAGATGAAATAAAATAACTGATGTGAGAATCTTTTCCACATAGTAGGTCATCAGAGGAGGGGGATTTCCTTCCTTGGAGATTGGAGGGACTATCTAAGCTACTCCTTAGCTAGGGGTAACCCTTCTTGGAAACCCCCTATGTAAAGCAGGTGGACTTGGCTCTAATGACCCTACATGGCTTGCTTTCAGAAGCCCAGACTGTCGGCCTTCAAAATTGGAAATAAAAAGTGAAATTGGCTAGAGCTTTTGAAACTATCAGGATATATGGTTTCTGGTCCTGGCTCAGCACTTTACAGACTGTATAACCTTGAGGGGAAATCTGTTTCCTTCTTTGGGCTTCAGTTTTCCTTTCCTGTTTTCCTAAAAGGCAGCCAGAGGGATGATCTAGATCAGTGATGTCAAACCTTTTAGAGCTTTCAGTGATACACACAGCCCAGTCACTGTGGCAGGAGTACTATAGGCTTGCCACCACTGACCTAGATGATCCATGAGCTTCCTCCCAGTACTGACATTCCAGGGTTTGTATAAATGACCTTTGATTCAACTGTAATGATGTTAATCATGATGTCTATTAATTTTGCCCTGAGAGGGTTTCCGTTCCCCTTAGGGGATGATCAATGGTGATCAAGGTTGGGAGCAGGAGCTTGGTCGTGAGGGTGCCTTACTGGGGAATACAGAATCTCAAACTCAGGTGTAAAAGAAAGAATAAAGTTATAAGCAATGTCAGGATCCTTGGAGAAAAGGAGCCTGGGAAAGGCCTATGATATTGGCTTTCTCCACCCCATTTTTATGTCAGTGAATGCCAAGGACAACGGGGACTCTATTTGCCTGATCTTTTGAGGCTTCCCCTTGGTTGTTCTTCTAATAAAAGTCGCTCTTTCACTTGTCACTTACTTCTCTGTTCAAAGTAACTTTAAGCTCTTTAGCTCACAAAAGGAACATAGATCTGTCATAGAGCGAGCTGGGAGGAAGGGGAGATACTGGGAACAACTTAACTTCCCAGGTGGTCAGGAGCAGAGCGAGTAGAGCAGTTGAGAGGTAGGAAGAGATCTGAGGCCACTGTTTGAAACAGAGGAGGCAACTCAAAGAAAAAGTGGGTTCCAGACCATGCTAGGCCAGGCCCTCTGGATTTTTAGTGTCACAACCCAAATTCCTGAGAGTGCAGACCACCTTTCCATATTGATCTTCATTTGGTCATGGAGACCATAATGCTTACTGTCTTCCCAGGAATGTGGTACCATCCTTGGGCACTAGCTCACACATTCTGTGTTTTAACTTGTCAATAGCTTGGAGAGGGTAGGCAGGCGCTACCTTAGTATTGGCAGAGTGGCTGGGTAGAGTGTCACCTTCAATAAGAACAGACCCACTTTCACTAAGTCCTGATCCCAGGGCCCTGACATCTGTCTGTTCTCTTAGGAGCTGAAAAGGGCTGTATCACAGAGGCTACCCACAGCCAGCCTGATGCCCAGGTGTGCACATCAAGGGTTAAGCATTCTTTGCTTCTAAGGAACTTCGCCTTTGATGGACTAGCCTGATTCATCAGCCTTGCTCCCCGACAAGCCTATCGGTATATCACTCTTCCCCTACTTCCTTCACCAGTAGGTTGGGCTTCAGTTTTCCTTAGTGTCCAACTTGTCACTGGTCTTGTTGGACACTAAGATTTGTGGAGTAGTGAAAAGAGCACTCAATGATTTAGGAACCAGATCCAAGCTCAAACCCTGGCTCTGCCATTTTCTGTGGGTGTGTGACATTGGACAAGCATTTCACCTTCCCAAAAGAGCCTCAAGTTCCTTATCAATAATAACCCGTTTGCCTCAAAGTTTTGCCTTGAGGTATGAATGAAATGAATAGATTCAGAAGCACATGGCAAGTCCTGATGTGTGGTTAGTCACTGATTAGGAACAGTTCAACCTGTGGCCACCTACAGTCTCTTCAACAGAGCTCCTAGTCCAAGGAATCCTGATTCTCTGTCCTAGGACTTCACCAGATGCTTCTACTTCCTGCTTTCTGTCTAGGTCTTGCCCAGTACTGCTTATCTTGGGCTTTGTTGTTCTGTGAGTCTCTTAAACTCACTGTGTCCATTCTTTTGATTTGAGGGAAAAGAACCCTTTGCCCAGATCGAGCTGGAATGGAGGGTGGCTGGCTCTTACAGCTCTCTAGCAAGAATGCTGCATCCTCAAATCTAGGCCTCAGGTCCCTGCATTCATAGGCCCCACTAGATCAGAAACCTTTGTCTCTCCAACTGTAGTTCTGGTCTGTTCCTTCTTATTCTGCTGTCAGGGAAAGGGGGAACAGCTGGTTCCCATCCTCTGAATAATAAGCCTGCCATGCAAATCATTTTCCAAAATCATTAGGCCACAAAGATTCTATTCAGCTATAACGTTTATGTTGGCCCCGCCCTCATTTCCATGAGACTGGAAGACAACCACTTACAGAGACAGTAGTACAGAGATGTACCCAAGAGACCCAGAAACTCAGTTCTGGGACCTGGGTAGATTTTCTGAGGGAAAGAGATAACAAGGAAGATAGTTTCCAAAGGGTCAAGAAGGCTCCTTGGCCTAGAGACACAGACACTAGGATGCATTTGGAAACTTTATCCCTTTCCAAAATATCCCAAGCAGCAGCTCAACTATGAAAGCAAGAACCAGGTGGGCCTGAGGCTTTCCAGGTGCATGGCCCCTTGCTCAGAGGGGACAGAACGAATGAAGGGGTACGCCCTGCTCTGGGGGTCTTGCAGTCTAATTGAAAAACCAACACATACTCAGACACACATGATAATCTGTATGCCAAGTTAAATAACAGGCATTTTCAATAATAGTACAAGAGACATCTCCAGACAGCAGGTCCTCTGTATACAGTGGAGGTGCTTGTTAGAAGACTGTAGAGCAGGGAGACACTATCTGGTGTCATTTCCTTGGCCACCCCTGCACATTTGCTTAACGCTGTGGGGGGAAAGCCATTTTGCTCTCCCTTAGACACAGGGATCACTTGCTTTTTGGCATTCTGGGAACATCCCTATTGTACAGAGCCTACTCTGGAGATTTCCCAAAGAACTGGGTCAACTGGTAGTAAGATGAGGCCTTTGGCCACCCCATGTCCTACTCAAGAATATTTTGATACACAGAGTAGGTAAAGTGTTGGGGAAGACTGAAGTTTCTGGTGAGGTTTAAAGGAAAGAAGAACTACTAGTAATAATGGGAATTGTGAGAGGCATGGTAGAGAAATAATGCCAGAATCTTCTGTAAAACACAAATTATTAGCCCATTTTCCTAATGAGAAAATAAAGGTGCAATAAAGTACAGGGACTGGAGGAAGGGCACAAAGTCAGGAAGTGACTATCCTCATTGTTACCACTGACATCTCCATCACCAATATCACCAACTTAATAAAAACCATCATCATTGTCATGTGCAACAATTTTAAAATTCATTTTATCAATGACTACTATCAATATTGCCAGTCATATAATTTCTACCCACTGTCATCTTCTATACATTTCTATAATGTGTTGACTTATTCAAAAGCCTAATTATGCCAGGCACAGTGGTGTATCCATGAGTAGCCTAGCTACTCAAGAAGCTGAGGCAGGCTCATGATTATGAGGCCAGCCTGGACAACCTAGTGAGACGCTATCTCAAACTAAAAAAATAGAAATGGCTTGGGATATAGTTCAGCATTCCCTGTGTTCAGCTACCAGTACCACAACAACACAGAACTAGGCTAAGTGCCATGGGTTCCCCTCTGAAAAAGAGATCTAGAGACTGATCCCTGTCTTTAAGTCAGTGGCTAACAAACTAACAGGGACAGACATGTGCATTTGAGACCCACCTCAAACAGTCTATATATCTGGGGCTATTTCTATGTGTGTGGGCCCCTATTCAAGTCAGGGCCAGGACCCTGCCAAGGTTGAGGGCATCCTGGGCCTGAAATAGGTCAAGTGCTATTATACTGGTTGGTGTGAACATTGTGCCTATTGCATCTCTGCCTCTAGCTGTTCCTACTGAAGGCCATGAGAGGGGTTGCTAAATAAGGGGCACCTAGAAAGAGCATCAGGAGGTTGTAAGCAGGGCCAGGGGTGATATCTGTTAGAAGAGTGGCTGAGGCCTAGGGGGTTGGTGGCCCCTGAAGCCTTGAAGTCTACTTGCTCTCACGGCTCCCATCAAGACCTGTACCCACATGTCTCTAGTAAGGGGGTGATTCATGTCCTGCTCCAGGGCAAGGTGTGAAAGGCGGCCTAGGACATGCTTACTGTCTTCCAAAGATTCTAACAGGGTGGGTGAGCATGTGAATGTGTTTGAGGGCGAGTGAGTGAGTGTGACTGTGTGTTTGTTGGGGTGGGGAAATATATGCCTTTTTCTTTCTGAGAAAACCTTGGGTACTATGGGTAGGGCAGTGCTGGTTCCAGGCGAGGAGCATAGAAGGCTCCTTAGCTTTTACCTTTGGAAAAAATATTGGGCACTTTTAAGAGTCTTCTTTGTCCAGATAGTAGCACTGGCTTCTGCACCTTGACCTGCACCCCATCCATTCAGTTACTTGCTAAAGAAGCAGGAACTTGCCTGGCCATTCCCCAGTTCTATAATGGAGAAGGGCCTCAGGGATCCTTCTTGCTCTCTGATGAAAAGGAGGTCCTTCTCTCCTCTCCTGGGTGTTCATTCTAGCTCAGGACAGGGCTGTCAAGATTGCCATCTGTATATGTACTGATGAGATTCCTGGAATTTGCTTCACAATAATCCTTGGACAGGGAGTAGGTGGGAGGAAAGAGTGAAATAAGATTGGCCATGGGTTCATAACTGTTGAAGCTGGGTAATGAATACACACATTGTGTGGGGGGCTCCTGAAACTATTCTGTCTATATATACTTGAGATTTTCTGTAATGAAAAGTTAAAGCAAAACAAAATAAAACAAAGCAAAAACCCACAAAACCCATGTATATATTGAGCTGAAATCATACTTTCCAGTGGTTTCCACCCACAGATTCCAGATATGCCTTCTTGGACTGTATAGACCACCCTTGTTCCCTCTGCCCCATGTTGCCCCCCAGCTATTTGGACAAAAGTATTGACTTTGGAGCCAAAGATCTGGGCTAGGATATTGGTGCTGCCACTTGCTAGAGGTATGGCCATGTAATTTGTCTCTTGTCTGAGTCAAATGACAGTGAGAATGCCTTCCACTAGGGGCCTTGTGGGGATTCCACATGGGTAAAGCCCTCCAAGCAATGCTAGCACAGAGTAAGCACTCAGTATGATTGAGTCGCTGCAGAATGTGACTGTTTTAGGGTAAAGTTCTCAAGTCCCATGGATGGGGGAAATGACTCCGTTCCCAATACTGTTTTCCTCAATGTGGGTGACTTTCCCTGGCTATTTACCAATGTGCCTTGCCACATGTGGGACCTACAATTGGGCCCCCTATTCCAGATGTTGTGGATGGGCAGGAGTACAGTAGAACTATTACTTCCCTGCATCTGGGAACTGTGTTTCTATTCATACAGCTTGAGATTTCATTTTTTAGCCACCACGTCTGTGAAGCCTGTGGTCAACTCAGAGCCCTTGGTCTTTTTCACACACGTGGCCATGAATCAGTGTCTCCCCAGCCTGTATTTGTAGAGTTTGGCTTTTCATCTCCAAGCAAGACTTTACATTTAGACCTATTCAACCTGATTCACTGGTTTGGGCCCCTGGTTCCAGCTTGCAGAATTTTTTTGTTTTTCATTTTCCAATTTAACATATTACCTATTCCTTACAGCCTTGGATCTCTGGAGATCTGGTGGCCTCTGTGTTTTCCTCTCGATCACTAATAACCTTGGTGTGCAGGATGGAGTCAAGACCCAGGGCCCTCTAGTAGCTGCTAAATAATTCTTTCCTGGCTGGCATCAATCAGAGTTATTTAAGTTCAATTTTTCAGTGACTAACTCACCTCATCTGACCTTCTCTAGCCCATAGCTCTTCATCTTATTCACAAGGACAGTTCAAGTGTTCTTGTTAGAAGCTCTGGTGAACTCTAGGGACCAGTACAATTACAAAATAAAATGAGGCCTAACTTGCACCAATCCATTCTTAGTGCATACATTGCTTCCTGGTGCTTCCAGTTTCCCTCAAAGATTTTGTGAAAGCCAGAAACTTTTAATGTTTCTTTTGAAGTTCTGGTCAAGGTACCAGACATAGGAAAATGGCCTAGTATCACCAAAGTACTTTTCCTCATTTTGGAAAAATAGATGCTTTACTTGTCAACCTCTCAGCTTCCATAAATTTCAGAGTTGTGGCAATGGTTTTGACCTCATATCTGCAAATGCTATTGGCACCCTGGGCTGGGAGATGAAGTCATTTAAAACAACAAGTTCATTTAACATCCTAGCTGGACACCATGGTGAGCTAGGGCTGGGATAGATGTGATTCTTTTATTCAGCAAGTTGCCTGCCCATCTAGTCAGAGAGGTAAGGCATGCCAATAATCAGTCCTAAGAAGAAGCAGAAGGTGGCAATGCTGGAAAATGGGGACAGATACAGTGTTATGAGATGGGGGAGTTGAGCTGAGAGGCAATCAGGGAAGGCTTCATTGCAGAGGAGTTTATAGTCTCACTGGGCCTTAAAGCATAGGCAGGATTTGGATATGTAGCAATGAGAGGAAGGCGCTCCAGGCAGGTGGAAGAGCCTGAGTTATGTAGCATGAACAAGGAATAATAATCACAATTTTGCTGCTATTTATTAAACACTTACTATGTGCCAGAAATTGCATTAAGCAACTTGCATGCATCATCAGTGAATCACAATGTTCCTTATAAGGTAGGTACTATAATTATCTCTGTTTAATACATCAGGAAACAGAGGTTCAGCAAGGTCAAACAACAGCAAGGAAGTAGTAGTCAGGCCTCTGAGCCAGAGCTGGGCTGTCTCACTCCAGAATTCCTGTTCTTAATTCAAAAGTCACTCAGATCTCAATCTCAGTGCCCTCTTGCTGGATAGAGCAGCCAGAAGGTGGGGGAACCAGGCTGTGATTTCCTGCCTGTTGTTTCCAAGCATTTGGTTTCTCTTGGTCTCTACAGAGAGATATTACTATCTGCCCTTGCTCCTTCTCTGATCCCATTATCCCATGCACTGTTCTCTGTCTCACTTCATAACCGTAGTATGTAACCTTACCATTTCTGAGTTCCTTTGGCAAAATACTTCGGTGGTTCTTCTTATTTCTAATACCTGATCCATTTTGTTTGCAATATGGACAATTCTTCCACTCAGGTCTAATATGTAGGTGCTCCCTTCCTCTAGAGCCTTTTGGCCATCTTTATTTTGAAGCTGCTGGGCTATGACTTCCTCTTCCTTAATCTGCCATCCCCAATCTTTGCCCTGGCTTCTCTGAACACTCCATTTTAGGTGACTAGGGCCCATGCCCAAGTCAGTGGGCTGACCTAGCCCTCCCCTGTAGTGAGGACCAGCTCTGGCAGACCTACTCACTTTGCCTGGGGTGTCCTGCACTTCCTCCTCCTCATCCAGGTCCTTCTTCTGGGCCAGGATTAGGTTCTGAGAAGTCATTGGCTTCTTGTATCCTCTGAAAGGCTCAAGGTCACTCTGGGACATCAAGAATAGAATGAACATTCCCCACCTAGAGGCAGAGGTCTGATGCCTACAGCAGTTTGGATTGGGAACACCCATTGAAGGCTGGGGATTTAGCTCAAAGGCATAAGCACTTGCCTGGCAAGTGCAAGGTCATGAGTTCGATCCCCAGTACCAAAAAAAAAAAAAAATTGAGAACACCCATTCACCCTGGCCCACTGCTGCTATTGTGTTTTCATAAGAAATGGCTTTCTCTTGGAAGGAAGGAGATACACAGCCCCTGTGTATGGAGAGAGAAGGTCCACCATGCTCTTTCTCTGTATTCCCCATCAGAAAGCCATCGTCTGCTGCTTCTGGCTGGCTTGGCAGCCTCTAGCACACTCACAGCTGTTCCTCTTCCTTCTGCCTGTGGCGTGTGTGTGTGTGTTTGTGCCTTTGTCTGTGTGTTTGTGGTATGAGGGTATGTGAGAAGACATGCACATAGGTGTTTGCATTTGCAGGGGGAGGTCATATATGGGCAGGAGGGGCTGCAGTAGAAGATGGGCATGCATGCAAGTGTGCATGTGTAGGTGCGTGTGTGTGAGCATGTGTAGGAGGGCATGTGCAGGGGAGCCTGTGCATCTCACAGGTGATTCTTGCTCTCCTGTCTGAGCCTTTCCTTTTGTTGCATGTCCTACCCCATCAGCCTCAGTATTTAGCATCCTGGCTGTGTGATTGTTCAGAGCCTAGCATTTTGAGAGATTTTCTGGTACTTACCTGTGCTTCATGCTTGTTCAAGAGTAGCAAGAAACCCTAACCAAGAGGCCTCCTTCTGGCCCCATATACTAGCTATACACCCATCCACTCTCCTTGTTTCAAGATCAGGCAGCAGAGAAAAGGCAAAGGACCCTCTCTGGCTTAGAGTCTGTGTCCCCCCTCACTGCAGTCTTTCTGAAACTGCAGTATCCAACCCATGTAATCCATTCAGTAAGTCTTGACCAGGACTTTAAAAAGATAAGCATATATCCCATGTAGTAAGGATAGTTTCATGACACTTTGTTTCCATTTTATATATGTACTATACCTTGATATAAAAATGATTTTATATACATATGTTATTTCATCATTAGTTGAAATTTTAAAAAAATGCTCAGTGCACATGCCTGTAATCCCAGCCCTCTAGGAATCAGAGGCAGGAGCATTGTAAGTTTGGGCACAACCTGGACAACTTAGGGAGACCTTGTCTCAAAACAAAAAATAAAAAGGGCTGAAGATGTAGCTTAGTCTACAGCCATACTACCCTGAGCACGCCCTGTCTCATCTGAAGATGTTGCTTAGTATAAAGTTCAATACACAATAACACACACACACACACACACACACAAACTGGTTTGAGGTGGAGAGGGAGCAATATTTCTATCCCCTCAAGAAGCCTGGGTCTGTCCTATTTTCTGTCATTTTTCCAGGCAGCAGTTCATCTCTAACCCAGGAACATTATTTCTTTCCTTGAGTCTCAGTTTCCACAACTGCTGAAAGTGGGATCAATGTCCTGGGCCACATCAGGTTGCTGGGCAAACTCAGAAACTGCAAGTGCGGAGCTGAGGCTTTGGCCCCTACCCCTCTATTTATGGCATCTCTGGGTGACCTCTTAGCAAAGGGGGCTAAACCCTGCTCAGGCAGGACAGACCTCCCAGCACCTGAGGACTAGGGTGGGGGTGTTACACAGAAGTTGGTGAAGAAAGTGGGATCCTGCTCCTACCCTTGGGCTGCTCCCTACTACAGAATATGGATGGACAATCAGGCCCTGGCCTAGGAGTATGTAGCCTGTGCTCACTGACTTAGTCCTATCAGAGATGTAAGAGACTCCATGGTGGGAGAAAAAATGACCAGTGGGGCTAGGGTGGGAAGTCAATATACCCTCATGATGGGGGCCCCAAAAGGTCCTCTGCAGCTTGCCAGGGCTGCCATCTATGGCCCTGCCCCTCATACAGCCTGCATCTTGCTGCTCAGTTCCCAAGGTAGGTGTCTTTGTGCTGACTGGCCCCATTCTTCCTCTTTCTACCCCTGTTCCTCTTGCTCCTCCTCTTCCTCCTTGAAGCCTACTTGGTTGTTTACACCTCAAAGGTATTTGTAGATCACTATCTGAAGACTGTTGGCCTGACTCATCTCTGAGCCAAGCCAATCTGTTGTTGGCTTTTGTAATCTCCCTCCTTCAGCCAATCCCTCTTTTCCCTTAATCATTTTTTCTCTCCTTCTAAATATTCTCCAGCTAAGCTGCCTGCTTCTCTACCTCCCTTTCTGCTGAGAATTCTTCAGGGAAACATACAGGCCTGTCTCCCAGGGTAGGAGGAAGGCAAAGTGGGAAAGGCCACTTGAAGCTTACTCAAGGCCTGAGATCACCAGCTCTTAGTTTCCTCTTTAGGCAAATGGGCAACAAAGTCCCATCTCTGCCAACTTTACAGGCCTGAGTTGAGTAGCAAAATGAGATCATGCCTGTGAGCAGCCCTTTTGGAAACCTTCAGAGGTGGTGCTGGTGTGGGACCAGAGTTGCTTTGACCTGAGAGGAAGGCAGTGGATGCTTTCATGAGTGTCTCTGGGGTGCCACACATCCCTGGCCCAAATTCTTGCTGATATTTTCTGCCTCTCCTTCTCTGGCTCTGTCTTTCTTGGTCATCTCCCTCCCTCTGACCACCCTGTATGCCTCCATCTGTCTCTGCTCCTCTCAACTGCACTGCAAGCTCAGGCCACTACTGTCACACTTTGGAAGGGAAGGCACAGGCAAACCCAGGGCCCCAAACCACAAGGCCCAGCGGACAGTCTGGCCCCACACCCGGCAAGCCCCAGAGAAGAGAAGGGCCAGGCCTAAGGACTTGCCACATGCTTTCCTCCAAATGCCTGGTCCAGAGATGGCAGGCGCGTGGCTTGGTGGCAGTGACAGAGTAGTGATGATGGTGGTGGTTCATGTGTGAGTGGGGGAAAGATTGGCTTGCATCAACTTACATAGAATTTTCATAGTATCTATGTAAACCAAACTAGTCCCTGACAATTTTCCTCTTCAGATGTGGTCCTTGTTCCCTTGAGGGTCATGTCTTGATATGACCTGGACTCATTCCCCCTCCCTGGGCCTTGATGGTTCCATCTGTGCCATGAGAAAGGTTTGGACTATGTGGTCCCAAGAGTCCTTCCAGCTGGGATACTCTGTGTGACCCTAACAGATGCCATCTTCTCAGCCATGTGTCCCCAGTAGGTCCCCTTCTGAGGGTCAGCTCTGAGCAACATCACCATGAAACCTTGGACCACACCAGCCATGCATCCTAAGAGGTTTTTCCAAGGTCCCTTGCTAGGAAAGCCCAAACCTAGTGTCCTGGAGCAACAGCTGTGAGGTGGAGACAGGCACAGGCTTAGGGAGGATGGCCCTATGACCTTCTGGTCCTTTCCCAGTGTCCCAGTGGGCCATGAGGGCAGAAAGTCCTGGGCTCAAATCCCAGCAGCCTATCCTTGACTTACTTTGTTACTTTGGACAAGTCACTCACTGCCTCCTCTAAGGATCCTCATTTGAAAAATGGGAATGAAAAATCTTTCCATCACAGGTTAAAGAGGGTGGTTTCCCAGAGAACTATAGAAGATGGTTCCTTCTCTTCCCGGTCTTCACTGGTATACAGCAGCTGGTCCTGTTCTTCTTGCTCCTGTGCTGGGAAGACTGCACTGGACCTGGCCCCTCTGGAGGAAGGCCAGCTGGAGGCCTCTTCACACTTGAGGTGTCAGCAGTTACTGAATGCCTCCTGGGAGCAGCAGGGAAAAGAAAGGGAGATGTCAGTGGGGGGAGGGGGCAGCACAGGGACAGAAAGAGAAAGAGAAACAGGCAGGAAGAGAGAGAGAGAGAGAGAGAGAGACAGAGACAGAGGCAGAGAGACAGGGTGGAGGGGAGAAAGGGAAACAAGATAAATGCACACTCAGGACACAGAGGGACAGGTGGCTCTAGAGAAGGAGACAGATTGGGGAAAAGGCAAAGGGAGAGAAAGGGACAGGGTGAGAAGTAAAGCAGACAGGGCAATAGACATTCTGGAGAGAATGGAGCAGAGAGGCAGAGACAGATGGAGGATGACACTGGGTCCAAAGAACTGTGAGAAACAAACCAAACCGGGCAGGTGGAAAGAGAGACAGAGAAGGAAACAAAGAATTGGCTAGAGAAGGAAAGGCTGATGGAGACCCAGAATGGGAGGAAGGAAGAAAGAAGGATGAGAATGGAAAGGAGGGAGAGAAAGAGGGACGTAAAGAGAGAGGGAGGGACAGGGCAGGGTGGAGGGAGTTGTTAGTTCAGGGCCACCAAGCCAAGCAGCACAGCAGGCACGCAGGAAGTGCGAGGTGCAAAGAGCCAAAGAGCATGGCTGACTCAGCACATTCTCCCTAGCTCCCTGCTCCTCCCTCAGCTGGCCTCCGGCTGCCTCCACCCCCTTCCCTTATCACTGGGCCCTTGGCTGAAAAAGGGGCCCTGTGGCCCTCCTGTTCTGCACATTCCTCCAGGCCAAGGTTAGCCTGTGCTCTCAGCCCCTACCTGCCCTCCTCCACCTACAGAGCAGCCTCAACACTCAGGTGGGGAGGAAGCAGGTGAGCACTCCAGGGAAAAAAGGGCCACATTCCAGCATCTCAGCAGGAAGGGGAGGAGGAAGAGGGGAGGAGGCAGCCTGCTTCCTTCACTTTCAAGCTCCTGCTCTCACCGCCCATGCTGTCATCTCCTAGAGGGCTTGCCAGGGTTCCAGGGGCCTGAGGTTTTGAGCCAGGCCTCAGGTTTTGGCCCAGGATCACTGTGGGACTAGCCCCACCTCTGAGGTTGCAGCAGCGCCAGCGGGCTCTCAAGGTGGCCAGCTCTTACTCCCTAAATGAGAGCAGATCTTATTTTCACTAGAGCAGCCTCATCAGAGCTCTCTAGGTCCAGTAACTGAAGGAACTGGGAGCGGTCCAGAAATAAGGGCAAGAGTAATGAGCAAGATCTGGGGAGTGAGTAGGGGCCACTCTCTTGTCACTTGACAGACTTAGGCCTCAGGAAAAGGGGAGAGAGAGAGTGAGGTGGGGACTTAGATGTGGCAGAGGCTCCAGGTCCTGTTTCCTGGGGCTTTAGGAATAAGGGCAATGGAAGGTCTTAAAGGCGGAGGGAAGATGGTGCACAGATAGAGAAGGTAAGAGTTCACAGTAGCCTACCTCCCTCATGCCTCTTTTCCATTTCTGAGTGGAGATGCTCTGGATTTGTGTCTCTGCTGAGGCTGGGTGGGAAGCTGCCTGGGGAAGAGTCAGCCCACATTCTAGGAGGAGCAGCCAAAGCAACTGGGATTGTTGATCCTGGAAGAGAAAAATCTATGAGGAAGGGTGGGAGGCATGGACTCCAGCTCCAGAAATTTTAAAGTCTGTCAGGGAGCAGAGTATTTATAAAACATTTTTGAGCTGGATGATTTTTACACAGGTCCAACTGGAGGGAGACAGGTCACCAAACACTAGAGAAAAGTGGAGAACAGTTCTCCAATCATTCATAACACTCTTTCCTCCACCCCAGGGGCTTCCTAATCCAGCGAGTTTCCAGAGCTGACTGGACACAAGGAGAAGTTATAAGGAGTTGAATTCAGACTGTTAATAGACATTCACTTTCTGACAATCAGAACTGGCCTAGAACCGAAAGGTATGGAGCCCTCTCACCAACTGCAAGAGTATAAGAAGTCTCCTGGCAAAGCATGAGATGGGAGTGGGATGAGATTACCTACCTTCAAGGTTTCTGCCAGGGTTAACATGTTTAAAAATGTTAAAGTGAGACAGGCAGAGAAATATACTGATGAGAGTGATAACAGTTCACTGGCTTACAAAAGAGCCACATGCCAAAGGCAACTCCCTCTGTCTCTGGATTTCTATTTCCTCAATACCTTAAAGCCCATTTCCCCTCTTAAGATCTCCCCTCACCAGGATCTGCTTGCATCAAAGTTGCTGGGAGCCTAGAATGTCATGGAGGCCATGGGTTGCTTATCAGTTCTCCGTCTGCTCCATGACTTTTTGTGGGCTCACAACAGAATCTTTCTCTGGATCAGCCTGAAAGCCTGAGAATTGGAAGGCTTGAGGATCTGTCTGGGCCACACAAAGCAGGTGACTCCTGGTCTGAGGCCAACTGAAGAACTCGTCCCTGGTTCCTGGTTGAACCTCTGATCTTAGCACTGGCAGATCTAGGAAGCCCCCACCCTGATTCACCTGCCCAGGCTGACTCAATTCTGAGCCAACTCTCACATCTGCAGGGTGGAGCACAGATGTGCAGAGCTGAAGGCAGGTCACTTGGTGAGCTGCACCCTAACCATTCATGAAGGGCCTGGATGTGTCTGGCAGGACTTCTCTTGCCTTGGCGAGGGAGGGAGGGGCCAGACAGCCATTACACAGGCCTTTCTCTAGCTTAGGCTGTTTTCTCTTTCTTCATCTGAGCCCTGGCCTGGTGGCCCAGGCCCTTTCTGCTTGGCTGGACCCATCCTGTCTTATCTCCTCACTCATCAACATTCCTCATTTCAGCTTCCCTATCCTAAGCTGGGACATATACCTGAAGGGCAGATCAAAGGCCCAGAGCTGGTCTTGTCTGCTCCCATTAGACCTCAGTTGAGAAAGGGAGCCCAACCTGACAGGCTGCCTGGCCCCTTAACCCTGCCTTCCCCATCCTGTGCTCCTCCCAGTGTGGTGCTTCCAGATGCAGAGAGGGCCCTGGCCTTAGGCACTGCTCCCCACCCCTAGAAGGAAACATCTCAGATGCCTGAGTGAGAACCAGCCCTGGGCCAGGACCTGGGCAACAGAGACAGACAGCTACCTGGAGAGTAAGCACAAACCCTGGTGCCTGGGGAGGGCCCAGCTTGGTTCCTGCTACCTGTCTTGGGGAGCCACCATGAGGACTGAGAAACTAGATCTACAACCTGAGCACAGTGCTTGATGGATCCTGAAGATGGCCTGGGTTTTCTTCCAGCGCTGCATGGGAAGGGAGGTTTGGCTAGGGACACAGCTCAGTGGCACAGTGCCTGCCTGGCAAGTGCAAGATCTTGAGTCCTACCCAGGTACAAAAAAAAGGAAAGGGAGTCTTTAAGGCCTTGGTCTATGTCTCTAGCAGCAGGGGCCCTTTCTGAACTTCCTCAAGCACACATGTACAGTGCTCTCTACCAACCTCAGGCTTCTGCACTCATTTCCTTACCTGCTCAGAATGCTCATCTCTACTAAGAAAAGCACATTCCATAGGAAGAAATAGGAGTGTCAAGCTATGTAGAACATTCAGGTCCACTTTTTTATATATAGAAAACAGACACAATAATGACTTATGCTTGCTGAGTACTATGTTCCAGACGCTATACTAAGTACTTTATAACTGATTTAATTTTCATGATGGCTTTATGAATTAGGTACCATAAGCACCACCCCCATTCTACAGATAAAGAAACTGAGGCCCAAAGAGGTAGAGCATCTTTCTCAGTGGCACATACCTATTAAGTGGAAAGACTGGTACTTGCCCTAGGCAACCTTTCTTCAAATTCTCTGCTCTGAGCCATCATGTTCTACTGCCTCTTATTTGTGGAATGACAGCAAGAGAAAAGGCCTGGAAACATATATAATTGGTCATCCATATCTTTGGGTCCCACATCAGTGGATTCAGCCAACTGGGGCTTAAAGTATTCTGGAAAAAAATGTATCTGTACCAAATATGTATAGACTTCTACTCCCAAAACAATACAGTACAACAAGTATTTACAAAGCAGTTACTACATTGTACTACTATTAATCTAGAGGTGATTTAAAGTATATGGGAGGGGACATGTGTAGGTTCTATGCAAATACAATACCATTTTACATAAGAGACCTGAGAATCCACAAATTTTTGTATGCACGGTGGTGTGTGCACATGTGTGCATGTGCGTGTGTGTCTTGGAATGAATCCTTTGCAGAGCGTGTTAGAAATTTTTAGGAGATGGCATGTTTTGAAATGTCCTACAGTATGTATGGAGGTAGTAGAATGTAATAATTCATATGTAAATTCTGGAGACGGGAATTTGGTACCATGTTATGACTCTGCTACTCACTATATGAATGTCCCAAAGTACCTCCACTTGGTCATTGGTAAACCAAGGATGATGACAAAACTTCCTTTTAGGATTAGACTTGGATTAGTTGAGATATTGAATGAGCAGCACCTAGCTCTTATAGATTAAAAAAGATATAATTTTATAACCAAAAATAAAGACTAGAAGAGTATTCCACCTTCAAAAAGTGTCTGGGCAAAAGTTCCTTCCACTGGGCAATTTTCTCATCTGCCCCCTCCCCCCAAGCAAAGCTTGGCCCATTCTTCTACCCTTGGGGCCCAGGCTGGAGTTTCTAGTCTCTCAGGAGCAGGGGCCATGGCAATCACTGCTTGCTTCCTCAGGTCATAGGTCAGGACTAGGCAGAGGGGGCTCAGAAAGCTCTTTCACCTATATTGTATACACCCTGGTAGTATATGCTGAGGCTGCACACAAATAGCCAGAAAAGTACTGGCCCACCCCTACCTCTGGAGAGCCCAAAACCCAGGGCAGTAGAAGGGGCACAGGCTTGAAACTGTGTATCATAATCAAATATGTTGGCAAAGAGAGGCCAGGGGAACACATTCACTCAGTCATTAGCATGTATTTGTCAGGTGCCTGTTATGTATGAGGCACTATTCCTAGAGGCTTCTGTATGATCATAAGCATATTGACAATCCAGAGGAAATAAGATTTGGCCTGTTGCAGCCTTGGAAGAGGGTTAACCAACAATAGTATAACTAGGGTGAATGGTAGTAGGAGGATATGTCTGTCCCCTTTGTCTCTACATGCTTGCTAAGGACACTGAAACTGGAATCTCAGCAGCATCCCCACATATCAGCACTGGAAGACAGATGTCCCCTTTGGCCTCCTTCTCTCTATTTCCTTGTGCTCCAGCAAGTGGGAGTAACACAGGCAGGGCCAAGGGTGAGGGGCACCTGGTGCATTTCTAGAATTGTGAGTCATTCAGCAGATCTGGAACAGAGCAGTCAGGGGTAGGGGTCCCAGAGAGAAATGTGGGGAAGGAGCAAGCTGGAGAGGCAAACAGGGACCAGGTCCTGTGTTTTGGCTACAGAGTGTGGACTTGGATTGCAGGCCAAAGAGAGTCCCAGGAGGTTTCCCAGTGAGGTCATCAGATGTATGCTTCAGAAAGTTCACTGAGTGGGTGAAGACGATGAACTCAGGCTGGGTCCTTGCTGAGTTGGAGGGGCCTGGAGGCTATTCAAAATGGGATGGGGCCAAGGCTCAAGGGAGAAGGCTGGGCAGGAGGCTTGGGGTGAGGACATCAGCATGCAGATAGGAGCTGGAGCTGAGAGAAGATGATCTCACATGGGGAGTCTGGGGAAGACAGAAAAGTTCAGGATAGGACTGAGCCCTGCAGTCTTCCAGCATTCAAGGACCAGGAGAAAGAGGAACTGGCAAAGGAAACAGCCAGAGTAGCAAGAGAGGAGAGAAAAACCAAGGAAGTGTTGGAAGCACTCAGTAAATATTTCTTAAATGAAGTTGAACTAAGAATGACCAAGTTCACCTATCAAACCACTTGCTAGTGACCAGTTAAAGGCAAAGAATCAAGCAGAATCTCTATTTATTGACTGATTAATTTATGTATTGTCATACTAGGGATAGAACCTAGGGGCTTCATACTGAGCTACATACTCAGGCCTCTTTAAAAGTTTTTTGAGACAAAGTCTTGTTACATTGTTCAGGTTGGGCTCAAACTTTTGATCCTCCTGCCTCAACCTCCCAGAGTGCTGGGATAACAGTTGTGTGCCACCAAACCAGATTTCAAATTGAATCTTCATGAATGAAACACTGGTGGTCATGTAGATTCCCGGGCCCTGCCAGGGGAATTCTGTCTCAGTAGGTCCAGGTGAGGCCTGGGAGTTTTCATTTCTAACCGGCACTGAAGCATTTCAGGAGCAAGGGTCTGTGTCTCAAAGTAGAACTTACTTGGAGGCAGGGAGTAAAAAGTAGAGGGCAGAGAAGATATTCTAGCTGCCTGCCCCCAGGGCAGAAAGAAAAAGTGGATGGTTAGTAACGCTGCCTCTCTCTCTCTCTCTGTCTGTCTCTGTCTCTCTCTTTCTCAGTCTCATATCCCTCCCTCCAACCTTTCTCTTAGAACCCAGGTGCAGACCCGGAGCCCAGCCAGGAGTAAACTGAGCCTCAGCATGGAAAATAGTGGAAAATATGGAACTGAGATATAGGGGGGAGGTGGGAAGGGGAATAATGCAAACCATGCAAATCTGCCCAGGAAAGAGCAAGGGAGGGGGGCCAGGGATTGGTGAACAGCAAATGAGATATGAGACTGCAATGTGATATGGTAGCCCACTGGAGTCAAGCCCTCTCCCTCTCCCTCTCCCTCTTCCTCTGATCTGCTTCTCCCTTCTTCCTACATGGGGCCATGTCATGGA
>PVJX010031584.1:0-21113 GCA_004027295.1 Dolichotis patagonum
GGCGGGGTGTGTGTGTGTGTGTGTGTGTGTGTCCAGATTCTTTTGGGCTGATGAGACATTTTCCATCCCAAGGATCCTAGGTTCCCTGAATTTCTTACATTAAATCAAAGACTTATTTCCCTCGGATATGATTTGTTTTTAAAACTTGGATTAACATTACCTTTTTAATTCTCACTACCTTGATAAAGATTGTATACCAAATTCATAAGGGGAAGCTCAAGGGAAATATATCCATGCCCACTTTAGCCTGGAAGAAAAACGTCAGTAGCATTTCTTGAGGAGGACATGCGTTTGTTCAGCATTTCTTTTTTTCTGTTTTCTTTTTCCATCCCAGCTGGCAAGGGCATCGTTTCTAATGTACAACCCATGTTTATTGTTTCTGTTTGGTACTGTGGTCATTTGCAGCACACACATCTGTTTCTGATAGTCTTCCTGTGTTGAGCACACACCATTGTGTTAGCAGGATTTTACACCATCTGTTTAAGAAAATTCTTGCCAGTGCTATTTGATGCCCAGTTGAACTTTAGCCAAACTTCTTCATCTTGTAATGTTCTCTGGGTCCTGAGCATATATAATACACTTTAATGAAATTACACTTTTGTGCTCGTTGACAGACATCAGAAACACACTGGCCCAGGTCACCAGCGGTTGAGCCAAGTGTTGCATGGGAAGAACAATATTAAAATGGTAAAGGTGTTGAAAAAGAAAAATATTTGGAAACAGAATAATTAAATTAGAATCAAATAATCACCCAAATAAACAACTGCTCTGCATGTATACACAGAAAGAAATTTGACCTGGGTATTGGGAGCTAGGGTATAGTTCTGATGATTTCTTAATTATAAATATTAAGCATAGGACTTTATCGTTTTGACATGACTCTATGAGTGTAATAGCTAATTTGAAAAATGATGTAGAATATGGTCGTAATGTGATTTCATAATTATAAATATTAGACATAGGAATTTATAGTTCTGGCATGATTTTATGAATGTAATAATTAATTTGAAGAATAGTGATGTAGAATAGCATTGTAACATGGTTGTATTGTGTGTTAAATATAACAGATAATTGTGGAGCCTATGTGAAGTGGTATTTTGTTTTTTTAATCTTTTGGCCACTCAGAAAGGCTTTCCACTGTTATCAAATGTTACTACAGGAAGTGTCACTCCTTTCTGTCTCCTTTAAAGTAGAGCTATTTATGACAATTCAAGCATATTATCTATTATTTGCTGGCTAAGTATTTTTCAGTAACAGTGAATTATCTAGAAGGCCGGAATTGTCTTGAGAATGTGAATATTGATGGTATGTTTTCAAATATCTTTTTTAAAGTGTAGCACTTCACTTGATACATGGATCTATTTTGTTTACACCCAATGTGTGCAAAGCTTTAAAAATCCGACTTTTCCAAATAATTTAGTTATACAACCAGAAATATCAACCTTGACACTGGGTAAGTAAGCTTCTGACATTCACTACTGCAAATCAGCATTGTTCAAGTTCAAAAAAGTTTCCTTTCATTCAGATTTCCCAACAACAAATGATCATGTTCTTCCCTGGACAGACTGCTTTTATTGCTCTTTAATTACATACTATGATTGAAGATATGGCCATTAGGTAATACTTTGGAATGTATCGGACATTCTTTTTGTTGATTCAGGAAAACAAATTTCTGTTTTTAATGTATTTAATTTCTAAATAAAACATATCCATTGTAAAGTCGGTAATTGACATTATGTATACAGGGATGTGGAACTGAATACCTTGTTACTGTGAGATAAATCCAGTTATAAAAATGTAACAAGCCTCATCTTTGCCTACATTAAAATGTAAAAAATAATTTATCCTGAACTATATTTTCCTTAAACTGCTAATCTGAATGTGTTGAAATATAACTCATAAGCTTCAAGTAATTGATGTTACTAAAAAGCAAACCCTATGAATCTTCACATGTCTGGTTCCAATTAATCTGCTTAAACTATTTAATGGGTAAAATAACAAACCTGATTTCGTCAATCTGGAGTGCTGCACCAATTTTCTGCGTGCCTCTTTAGGGTCTGATGCCTTTGCCTATACATATTTAGTCCATGGAGGTGGTCTTTTAAACTCAGAGTGGTAGGATAAATAACTAGATGTAGTTTCCTGACAAAACAAAACAAAACAAAACAAAGCACTTTTGCAGTTTCATCAGTTAAAAAAAAGTAGCCTCTAAGGAGTTTCAATGATTATTGAAAGAAAACGATGTGCATAATTTTTGTAGGTTCAACTCATTCAGCATGTTCTGGGTTCCTTCTGTACACCAGGCATTGGGGATACAAGAGTAAGACATGCATGATCCTTTCTCTCTGAAAATTCCCTGTCCAGGTAGGAGACTGGTAAAAGCAAAAGTAGCTCATCTTATCAATTCTGCTCCTTGAGCTGTGAATCGGTAAAGCATCAGGCCAATCTCTTCACAATAGTTTGTATATGCTTTTAAACTGTTAAAGGCCACTACCTGTGTGGAGCAAAAACAAACTATCCCCTGGGCCAGGGATTTAGCTCAGTGGCTTAAGTGCCTGCCTGGCAAATGTGAGGCCGTGAGTTTGGTACTAGTACAAAGAAGAAAAAAAAAAAAAACTATTCCCTAAAGGCCATCCAGCATTAATAAATATATGGTTCTCGATATTATACTTCCTATACCTTTTTAGGTGCCAGAAGACAACAGTGGTAACTCACTGTTCTAGAAAGATCTGCTGGATTATTCTAAATTTTGAATCAAAGTTATTCATTCGGTCTGTTGTACAATCTGTTGAAAGCAGTGGTTGGAGCAGTACTAGAACTAGATAATTTTTGTTTCCAAAAATGTAAAAAAATCTGAGGTATTTCTTTTCCTCTCACCTTCTGTTTCCAACTCTCCTACAAAGTAATTTTATATTTTTGTCATCAAAACCTTTTACAGATGATTGGAGGTGGAGAGGAAGATACTACAGAAACTATGGCTAATGCAGGACAGCCTTCAAGTCAACATCTGCTGTTTTTCACACTGTGAATTTACCAGATTTGGGGATTAATTTTTCCTAAACTATAAGGCTGAGTTTATTTATTTATTTATTTTACCACAGACACATCGGGGATAAACTGATTAGCAGATAATTCTTTTTGAAGAAGTTTAAAGTTCTGTTTATAGAAAGATTTGGGATTTTACAGTAAAAAAGTTACATGTAAAGTTTTTTTTTCAAGCGTGTATAAATAATTACAGCAAAATTAAACTTAATTCGTATGTCTAGTAACTTGGGAGACCACAGCATAATTTTCTTTTTTTATGTATGGATGGGAAATATCAGGAGAGAGAAAAAAAGTGATCTTTTGATTGAATTAATTGAATGCCTTTTACCCTGGAGGAAACTTAGTGTTTTAACTGTCTTCTGAGTAATCATGGGTTTTCCAGTAGGTCTGCACTAGGCTTGCTTTTTAGAGGATATTTATCTCATTTTGCCTTACCATAATCACAGATCCGTTTATATGACCGGTTGATTTTCACTGACTGTTGCCATACAGTTCATTTCTGACTTTATTTTCAATTCCTCGCTTCCTAGAAAGGCAGCCTATTAAGGCAGACGCTTATGCAGACACGTTGACGTATGCTGACATGTATTTCAGTGTCAGCCTCTAAGCGCTGTGTGTGACTTGGGAAAATCACTTAACTTTTGGAGTTCCATTGGCTCCATCTTTTTGGGAGCTAGAGGCCATTAGACTAAGTTACATATCACTGCGCTTCGAAAATCCTTCTAGCTTTTAGTGGTAAATTACTGTCACAGATTTTTGAGAGTTTTTGTTAAACCAGCTTTGAAATCTAAATTATGACAACCCTCCAGAGGAGTTTTTCTTCAGCTTCTATTTCTGTTGTTTGAGTTCCATCATGTATAGTTTATTTGCTGAAATGAAGTTGAGGTTGAACTGTGATTTCTAGGCTAGCACGAGTCCCTTGTTTAAAGCTAATCGGATTTTCTTAAGAACAGTTAACTCTGACTCCTGCTCAGAGTATGAACTCAGGTCTAACAAAATAAGAACTTACTTCATGTTCTATTCAAAGCTTGCAAAACCATGGCACTCATTTCCCAAAGCAAAACTACTCCATGAAATTAATGAAGTTGCAAAGTGTTTTTGTTTTTAAATCTTACAAGTCTGAATTTTTCAAACATGTGACAGTTGGCTAATTGCTGCTGTTAATAATCCACTTACTCCAACCAATCCAAACCTTTGCAGATTCTCAAACAGGCCTTCTTTATCCTTTCACTTCCCCATCGACTTTTAAAGCCTACTTTAAGTGCTGCCTTTTCCGGGGGCATTTTTACACAAGTGGGAGGTGATTTCTCTCTGCTGGGAGCACCAGCACTTTTTGAATTGGTCATTTGCTTAGTTATTTATTCTGTATCTAGCATAGGCATGCTGTGTATAATTCTCTTAATACTGTAGATCTGGGGTTTTATTTTTAGAATTCAATCTTAGAGTTTGATTAGTGGTGCTGATGGGGCAGAGTGAAAAACTCTGTAACACTTTTGTCAGTAAATTCCATGTGTGCCTTTTATTTCAAAGAGAGTTCTCATCCACCCTGAGTATGGCATGCATTCTTTTGCTTGCCTGCCTTATGTTTTCTGGTAGTCACAGTGGATTTGGATCCAAATGGTCATCTCCCCTCAGGTGTCCTTTGTGGGTATTTGATGGGCAGCAACTGAATGGATGATTATTGTTGTTATGTAAGAGTCTAATGCAAACTGGGGTACTTTGTAGGGTTCATCTAAAGTAGGGTACTTTACTATCCAAAGTAAAAGTTTTAAGAAAAGTTTTTGAAAATATATTTTGACATTAATTAAGGTAGTAAAAAATATGGATTAAAAAAACACACCTGGATATAGCTAATTTCGTTTTAGGTGGTTGCCATGTCAGCTATCAACAAAGTCTACTAAGACAGAAGTTAGGACGTCTTGCCTGTGATTGGGATTTGTGACTCATTTCATGACTGTAAGAGATAATTTTCATTCTAAGGTATAGGTTATTTCCACATAAAAATATGTATACATAATCAGCTTATATAAAATTGTGTATAAAATGACCAAATTGATTAGCAGTACCCATCAGCAGAGTATTAGTAGGTGAGAGCAACAAACCCTGCAGTTGCCTCCCAAGATCTATTCTATTCTGTGCATCATTGGGTAGCCACTGCCTGGTCTGACCGGGATGGACCCCAGCTTAGCTGCAAGGAGTGGAAATTAATGAAGGTTACTCATCATCACTGTGATTGATTCAGGGAGGGTTACAGGAATGTAAGCTCCTTAATGATAGGGACTGTGTTTTGAACATGGATGGATTCCCAGTGCTGAAAATAGATCTGACACTGAGTAGGCAATCCATAAATACTCGTTGAATGAATAAAGCAAGACTAAATGGGCAGAATGATTATCCATTTGATCCTCGGGGACACTGGAGAATCCTGGATATAAACTAGGGAGAATATAGTCAATGTAGCCATCTTGTGGCCATGAAAGAAATGCCCCAGGATGAAACACGAAGGTGAGGGAGGAGGGTAAAGCTTAGAAACCAGTGAGAAACAGGCCTCTTTGTGAACATGTGTGATTTAAGCTCTTTTTAATTGGTGTAGTTTCGTTGTTGTTTCTACCAAGGGCATCTGCCATGATATTCTGAGAATGGTCCAAGGTATATAACAAAGAACAGCTAGTGCCTTTACTGGCTCTTTTCCTGCACACACTAATTCTTGAAGACTTCTATGCAGAACTACTACACGAAAATCTTGGACTGAATTAGGAATCTTGGGTGAAAATTCCAAGACACGAAATCTAAACAGTTGTCATCTTGTGGTGGACCTAAAGCCCCTTTAATAAAAATCAATGAATAGTTTTGAAAACATACTTCACATCTTCTTATTGAGAAGCATAGTGAGTAGTAGGTTAAAAAGAAAAAAAAACACAATTTGATATGTTCCTTTTAGGTAAATATCAGTTTATATAACTTTTAAATTTCCCTGAGTTTGATAAATAAAATATTTTAAGTGGCTTCAATCTAACTATAAAATGAAGTTTAAATTTATTTGTTGGTCAAAATAAGGCCTTTCTCTTATCTACCTTTTGTTATACAGTGATGATTCGTCTTCAAATTTCTTAAAAGCCATGGTAGAATTGTACCCTTAAACTCTTCTCTGAAAGTCATGATGTTTTATATGGATTTATAATGAATTGAGCTCAACTTGAATGAAGCAAAATCTACAGTTCTCATCCCACGTGGCCAAGTGTTAATAAGGACGTGGATTTAGCCTTTGAGAGTTGTCTTCTGAAATGCCAGCTGAGAACCAAAGCCAGAGGACGAAAACTAGAAGGCCCAGTCCCTACGTTTGCCTTAAACAGCCTCCTTTGTGCTCATCTGGCTACTTTGCTTTCTTAGACCTGTTGCTGAGATGCGTTTATCTGATTTTCTTGCTGGTTTACACTTTTTTCTTTCTGTGCGGGGAATTAAACCCAGGATGTCTCCTTTGCTAGGCAAGCACTCTGCCATATGCAAACTTTTGAGACAGGGATTCATTAATTTGCTTAGGCTGACCTTGAGCTTGGCAGCCTCCTGCCTCACCCTCCTGAGCAGCTGGCATGACAGATGTTACCAGTTTAAGCACTGCTTGAGAGCTGTGAGGGAGGTCTAAGGCAACTTGAGATGCTCAGTGTCCCTTAGAGTGACTATACTTTTTGATGAGCAAATGGATGGATAGACAAACAAACTTGTTTATTTGATGGGATCTCAATGCAAATAACTTTCCTGAGCTGGTAGTGGTATACACATGTGAAGGATTTAGTCAAATCCAGCAGGGTGCGGTATACCTGTGACACAGCTTACTTCTGCAACATCTAAATTAATTCTGGTTTTAGAAATCTGAGTGTCTAATCCCTTAAGAATTACACTAGTTTATGATCATTGCAATTTATCGCTTTTTATTTTAATTTTATTTTTTCTTGAAAACAAAAGTTTTTATTTTTTATTCTTGGAATGAAAGATGCTATTCACAGGAAGACTAATTTTTTGCCCTCAAATACATTTTTCCCAATCAATATAAAGTAATTGCAGATCAAGTATTTTGACATTTGAGTGTTTCTTTTTAGAAAAAAATTAACTTTTTTTTTTCTGATCGCTTGAGTGTAAAATTCAGATTAGTATGTGAGTTCACATATTGAGTACTTTCATTTTATTGTTTTATTTTTTAATTAAATTCATTGGTACAGTTTAGAAATACATAATGATCACATGCACCATAGGGAACTTGTATCTGTAGCTGATAGATCTTAATTCCTAAAAAAGGTCTGTTCTTAAGAATTAAAAGACACTGCTGCTTACTGGCCTAGTGACATAGTCCTTGGTTTTTGAAAATAGAGACAATAATACATGCCTGTTTTTTATTCAAAAAATGGGGGTGAATTCTTTACATATGAAGGGTTATTTTGAGGATTAGATGAGACAACGTATCAAGATTTTTAAAAAAATGACAAGAGAAGCAAATACGTGTTAGGTAAGTGATGAAGTGATGACTTTCCATAGACTTTGTGAGTGGTTGGGCTTGAACCCAGAACTCACAGCCTAGGAACTGGTTCTACCACGGAACCACGCCCCAGCTAACTGCAAGCAAAGGAAGGAACCAAACACCTAAACACTGGCAAGCTCCAATACGCACTCTTTTGCACTTAAGAGTGAGGAAGTTGTTTCTGGTTTCCTTTGCAATTTCTACCAGCGATTTCAGGGCAAAGCGTGAAACCCAGGGATGAAAGGTGTTTGGAATTTTCCTAAGACTGAAATGAGGTACAAAAAGACTTGGGCACGGAGAAAACACATCGGGAAGTCTTGCTGAATGGGAAAGGACTGGACATTGTTAACAGAGGTTAACTATGATTCTCACCACAGATTTGTGCTGATAAATGGTCTTTGGCAACCAAACCTTTAGGTTTAAGAGAAAGAAGTCCAAAGCCCTTCTTCTATGGGGCAGGAAAACATAGCAGTGTTAATGTTCTTCCCCCAAGAAAGAGAGTACATAGGAGGAACAGGTTGTTAGAAGCATGTTCTCTGCTGACAGCAAGAGACCAGTGGTTCTATGGGGATTTGTTTACCACATATTTATTGAGTACTCGCTATGTGCCAACCACTTGAGATGCCCTGGAAAAAAAATCCTCTGAACAGACAGACAGTCTTCCCTCTTCTCTTCATGCTTGCAGGCAGGGAGAGAGACGGTAAATAACTTATTCTAGAGCTGCTTTTTTTTTTTTTTCCAGAGATGAGAATAGAGGATAACATAAAAATATTTTTAAAAATTTATTAATGAGTTTTCTAATGTAGAATAAGAGTTATTTTTAATCATTTCTCTCTAAGCTAATTTCTTACCCTCTTTTAAAAAATACTTCATTGCTTCCAATCTCTAAGATTACTATTAAGTGTGATCGATTAGGGACACAGAATTTAACTTTGAAAATAAGCAAGTACTTTTCAGAATCTCAAGGTATATCATGCATATAATTAAGATGCAAAAGATAATAAAAACAAGACATAATAAAGATATAAGATAATAAGAAATACTATCTTCCAATTTTGTATTAAATTTAAGTAAATTTGAGTGATTTTTTTTAATTTTGTGAAAAGACTATTAAAACACCTCATTTATTTTTTATTATACTTATGTTGTTTGTTTTAGTGCTCAATAAATATTTGGCATAGAACTGAAGAAATTCATCCTTGAGGAGATGAAAATAGAGTAAGGGGGTGGAGAGAGATTTTACTCACCTATCATAGGCTATGAATTTTGTTCTTTTTCTACTGAACTTTGTCTCCTAAATGTTCTTCAGATTTTTCTTTGTACTGTTACCCTGTTTTTCTTCTATGTTGAGTACTGGTTACTTGTTCTGTTTATATTTTCTGCTTTGTAGCTTTACATAGAACAAACACTCCTCACTGTTTTGTTTTTTTTTCTTCTGTTTTTCTTTCTTGGGGATCAAATTCCTGAGTGCTTTACTATTGAGCTACATCTCCAGCCCTCTTGTTTTTTATTTTGAGGCAGGGTCTTGCTAAATAAATCATCCAGGCTGGCATTAAACTTGTGATCCTCCTCCCTCAGCCTCCTGAGTAGCTGGAATTACAGGTATGCTACACCGTACCTGGTTTCAAAGAAATGGATATATTGGGGCTGGAGATATAATTCAGTAGTAGTTATCTTGCCTTGCAAATTTCAGGCCCCTTCCTTCCTTCCTTTCCCCCTACCTTCTTCCTCTCTCCTTCCTGGGGTTCTTATGCACAATTTGCCCCATAAGGCTTATCAGCTGGCAAGACTCTCTGATGGTTAGCAGTTGTGGAAATAAGTAATTGACCAAAAACCCATATGTATTTGTACTCCTAGAGACTTTCCAAAGGGGTTCTAAAAGTAAGCTGTCCCTGGCCAGTACATGCAGTTTTGAAGTGTGCTCCCAGTTGACATTTTAAAGCTGGAATGCTAGTATCTTTTTTCACCCTCTTAGTGAAACTTTAAGTATGGAAAAAAATGCTTTATTTCAAATCAGTTTATGAGTAATGCTACATTTAACGTATCTAAACAATCCACTGTCAGTTCACTGACAATATGATGAGTCAAATGTCAATTATTACTTGTTCTTTAGTCAAAAAATAGATCTGCTATTAGATAGCTGGGATGTAATTTAATCAGCTTTTTAACTTTGGAAAAGATTTGACATCGGAAGAAAGGAGGAATAGAATAAAAATTGCCTTAATATTCAAGGATAACTTACTCTGGCTTCTTTGCTAGTCTATCTGTTGTTAAAAGGGGATTTTTTTTTTTTTTTTTTTTACTGTTTTAAACTAATACCAAGCCAAAAGCCTCATCAAGAGTGAGATTTTTTAGGGTTGGTGGGGTAGTTCCGTGGTAGAGCACTATCTTAGCAACTCTGAGTTGGGTCCCCAGCACTACATTCACATAAAATTCAGATTATAAACAGAACATCTCTGATGTTAGAGCCCTTCTTTCCTATTCTTCTCATTGGAAAACAATAAACTTTAAAATAATTCTCTGCTCACTATCTTGCCTTAAATCATCAAAGAGAAATGTTACGTAGAGATTTATGAATGACATTATAGCAGGAAGAACCAAAATTTTGCTTATGTCACACAAATAAAAGGTTGATATTTATTCCATTTAAAACAAAGTTTATGTAATTATTTGTTTTTTGGTGGAACTGGGATTGAACTCAGGTCTTGTGTGCTAGGCAGACACTCAACCACTGAGCTACACCTCCGGCCTCTGAAAAAAACAACTCTAAAACAACTGTGTTTTAGATTGTGTTCTTACAATGTTTTTTTAAAAAATATAAGACTGGTCAGTAATATATCTTGAATTTATTATCTATGAGTATATAAAATAGTTGATCTCAATTAGAGCATAAGGTAGATTTTAATAGGCTTTGTTCCATGTGGCACTTTTTATTTTGAGACAGAATCTTGCTAAGTTGCTGAGCCTGGCTTTGAACTTCTCAACTGCCTGCTTTAGACTCCGGAGTAGCTGATTTGTGCCACTGCAACCAGACTGCTCTTTACTTTTGATAAAGGGTTGGTCAAGTAAGTCTCTATCCAGGATAAAATGTCCAAGGGTTTCATTAATTTTGTTATCTCACTAGTATCTTAATTGTTAATTATACCTATTTTGGCTAACAATATAATAATACTTAGGAATTAGGATTATGCTTCATATAAACATCTGGGCATTAAAATTTAGGATGTTGCCAACAGATGTGGTTGCATATACCTGTAATCCCAGTACTCAGAAGGCTGAGGCAGGAGAGTTACCATCTGACCTAATAGTGAGTTCAATATCAGCCTAAACTATGGAGTCAGATCCTAGCTCAAAACAATTAACATGTAATTTAGTCATTAATTTTATATGCATTTTTCTTTGTTACCACAAATGAGGAAAGGAATATGTTGCAAAGTGCTTAAAGCCACAGTTAAAGCAAAAATAGCAAAACTTTTTTTTTTTTTTTTTTTGGTACCAGGGATCAAACTCATGACCTTGCGCTTGCCAGGCAGGCGCTTAAGCCACTGAGCTAAATCCCCGGCAAAAATAGCAAAACTTAAATGGACAGTTTATGTTTTCTTTTGCATGTTATAAGGTATGACAACACTAGATACATTTTATGATTTAAAATAACAAGTCGCATTTAACCAACCTAAAGATGTCCTCTGGGTTGAAAGTTTTACTTTCATCTTCTTAGCTGCATTCCATTTGATTCAACTAAGGGACGGGGCCAGTGGTTTCATGATATCCAAACATGAGACGCAAAGCTCTTGTGAAGCCAGGTAGCCTTGTTTCACATTTTACTTACTTTTAAATGCAAAGAACAAAAATGATCATGAAACACTTCGCTGGTTTGGAATTACTTTAAAACCATATATGGGTCACTTGTTATTGCAATTGTTTTAAAAATGGCATAATTTTAAGCCAGAACTATTCGTTATATGTGAACTATTTACTTGATTAATTATAACAGTAGATATGATGACCTCACAGCTTCAAGACCACTAGCATTCCGCCTCACATAGGTAAAAATGTAGTGTTATGTTAAGAAAAGTTTTATTTCCATGAAAGAGAATCAGAAAAAACATACCTTTATTAATTAAAAATTATTTTGTTTCCTCTTCTCTAATTGATGTGCTCCTTTTAAAGTTAAAATACTAAGTATACAAACAAAAACCATTCAAAATTTCACCCACCAAATGGGTTCCATTTTAAGTGATATAAGATTATTTCTTCGCTTTGTTGGAAAAAGTGTAAATCCTCAAAATGTATGCTGTTGATTTTACTGTTAACAAGAAAAATAGTCCTGCTTTCTGGCAGTAAAACATTAATATGGTACATATTTTTGGAAGAAAACACAGAGGTTTTCTAACCTTATATCCTCTCTTTAAGTCAGGTTACATACAGAGTGACTCTCACTGTCTCCCCACCCAGATTATTACTGATACAGAATATTGGCATCAGCTTTAATTGACATTGTGTCTTTTTAGATACAGAAGTCTAAATAATTTGGAATTTTTATTATTTTTGGCTAAGTATTACATAGCACATTCTGTTGTGTGTTTGTTGTACTTCTGTAGGACTGATTACTGGTGGTGGTGGTGCTGCCTAGGACTTAGTCAGCTTGGTTGCTAACCAGTTGAAATTAATACTTTTTATTTACATAACAAGTGTCTCAGTTTGGGGATGCAGCTCAGTGGTATAGCACTTGCTTAGCACTGGGAAAAAAATTCAAATTTTGTTCCTATGTAGATTTTTAATGTATTTTTTAAATTTAAAACATGCTAACTCTGAAAACATCAAAGTAAGAGGACAGAAATAACAATTTTTAAAAACTTTTTACAATTTATAGTCTTCAATATTTACATACATGTATTTTGTCCCAGAGAGAATGACTTCAGCCAAAGCAGTGACTCAGGCTACAGCTGCCTTTACTTTAACCCACTGTGAGCCATCTGGAGTTGACTTCTGGATGTCTTAAGAAATTTTTGATGTGCTATGACATTTGGGGTTTTTTTTTTTGCATGTGGCTATCCAGTTGTTCCAGTATGTTTATTGAAGGTACAATCTTTTCTCCACTTAATTGCTTTTACATCTTTGTCAGAAGTCAACTGTCTGTTATGTGGGTATCTATTTTGAGACTTTATATTGGTATCTTGGTGGTTTATCTGTCTTGATATCAATGCTGATTTGTCATGATTGGTGTAACTTTGTGATAAGTTGTGGGATTGGGGGGGGGTTGGAGCTCTAATTTTGTTCCTTTATCAAGGTTGTTTAGACTCTTCTGAGTCTTTTGTATTTCTATAGAAATGTAAGAATCAAATGTTAATCTTTATGAAAAATGATGTTGGCAGTTTGATAAGGGATTGTGTTTTCTGACCTGTGTTATTTTCTTCTATTCATTTTTCATTTTATTCTGTCTTTTATTTTTAATTAAATTAAGGAAATTAAATTAAGGAAATATGAGGATATATCATAACTTTCATCTTTTCTAATAAATGTACTTGGTGTTAAAAAAAAGTATTCAAAAAGCTTTATGGAGATAGAAAATCTGTCATTTGATACTTTGGTTTAATCATGACAAATATCTGTATTGACCTGATAGTCATATGTAAGATTAAAATATGTAACATCCTTTTATAATTGTGAATGTATTAACATTAGCTAAGTATTTTTGTGAAACATGTTTTTGGCTACTAATACAATGAAAAAAATGTGCTAATTTTGCTTTATTTTTTTCAACTTTAAAAATATACTGATATATGAAAATTTGCTGGATTATGATAGCCTTTTATAATTAAGGACACTTAGAGGCCCTGAAGTTAATGCTACACAGTATATTTTTTTAGAAACATTTTTTATACTCAATAGGTACAAAACCATAAAAATTCCCACAGGAGTGTCTATGTCTGCTAAATCTCTGCATGTGCATGTTTTCCTCTAGGAAAAAACACATGAATTACCATTATGATTTCGTAGGTGTCTTTAGTGTTTAAAATGATGGAGTGCATTTAACCCTGTTTCAGAACACCCTTATTAAACTGCACATTGTAGGTGCTGGTTGTAGAAATCACATTCTCCTTTCTTTTAGAGATTGCTCGACTGATTTATACAGTTTTATTTAGTAAAAATTACCATATTTTGGGAGACTTTAAAACTATTTATATGTAAATTATGACATATTGCATAAATTAGTCTTATATATTAAACTAAATTTTCTAAAATGATGAAATAAAATTTACAATAAATGTGACAAATAATTGAAAACCTTGTTCTGTAAGGATGTCATATAACTCATTAGGAAAAAATACTAAATGTACGTACATAAATGGGCAAGAAGTATAAACATTTTTTATAAGAGGGAATAAAATGGTTAAGAAACTCAAGGAGAAACAATTTGACTACAATAGTATCTGAAACAATACAAATAATAAAGTAATGATACTATTTATTTAATAAATCGGATTAATAATGCCTGAAAGAGACATAATGCTGGTGAGGGGAAGATAATTTACACTCTAGCTTGGAGTACAAACAGGAACAGCTCTCAGTTCTGCCTCTCTCTCTCTCTCTCTCTCTCTCTCTCCCTCTGAGCCACGCCTCTTTCCCTTTTTTGGGTCTCACCAAGTCTCTAGGTTGCCTGACCTGATCTTAAATCTGTGATTTATGTGGAATACATTGCCCAGCTAAAAACTAGTACAGTTCTTAACAATATTGCAAAGAAAGCTGTACAATGTTTATAATGCAGTGTTTCTTTTTAAAGGATTCTCTGCAAAGGAAATAACAGAAAATTCTTACTAAGGATTTCATTCAATGATTTTTGGCACTGCCTTATTTACAACAAGAAAAGATGATAAGCCACTTAAATGCTCCAGGATTGTGATTAGGTAAATTATGCTTCACTCTAATGATGAAACAATGAAACTCTAAATAATTATTCATAAGTCATTAAAATAGTAATAAATAGTATAAATAATCTTAATTCCGTATTAAAATGCTTATTATATGTTCAATGAGAAAAGCTGGGGTACACAAATATATATATGAATGGAATAATTATTATTTCATATATATATGAAATAATTTCAAATACATTAAAATAAAAGAAAAAAGACTGGAAAAATGTGGAGAATGTAGTTATCCAAAGAGAAAAGCTATGGATCTTTTTCTGCTATCTTTTTGTTTATTAGTACTCTAGTACCTATGAAAATAAAGCAAGAAAAAGTGTATCACCTTGTTTCTAAATCAGAGGAGGAAATTTAAAGTGCACTTGTGCTCTTTACCTCAAATTTTGTATAAAAAGTATAACTTTCTTTTGTTGTTCTTAGCATGTTATTTGGAACAAGGATACTAATCCAGAAGAGATGAACCATTAAGACACAAAATATTTCTAGGGTAGAGTACTATGTAGCTATTAAAGTTATTTTTCTGAAGAAATTTCCAATTGGGAGAATTCTGAGACGATTAAATTAAAAACATGTCAAAAATAAAGTTCTCCATTGCATGTACAATTGTACATGGAAAGAGAAGACATAGAAAGAATAGAATGAAATGTGTCAAAATGTTGGTAATTTCTGTTGGTAATTTCTATTTTCTCCCTTAAATGTTTTCATATTTCCTCAAATTTTTCACAGTACCCATCTATTTACTTTTATTTATTTATTTTATTTATTTATTTTTTTTTGGTGCCGGGCATTGAACTCACGACCTTGCGTTTGCCAAGCAGGCACTTACGCTGCTGAGCTAAACCCCCGGCCCCTATATTTACTTTTATAATCAGAGAAACATAAAGGATGAAATCTTTAATAAGCAAGTTTTCTAAAGATTTCTCTTGGGAAAATTTATTAATCTTAAAGATAATAACTTAGATAAATACTACATGTATTGCAATTTAATAACTTGAAAGATACTAAAAGCATCAACTTTTAAGTTTCAAATCAGACTTTTACCAGTGGTAATTACTTTTCCCAATTAATCTAAATTAGGAAAGTTTTCTCGTAGACATATTTCATTTTATTAGTAATAGATAACTGATGATTGATGGAATTTTGATACCTGAATCACATCGTTTGATAGCAGAAAGACAAATCAAGAAGGAAAGCAGCCGGGGCTGGTGGGATAATTTCTCGCTTCTCATGAAGTCAGGGTTCCAGAATGTGGACACCTGTTTAAAATAGTCGTGCTATCACGTCTGGGTCTATTTTGCAGGGAAGTGCGTAGACACAGGTTTTGCTGTGGAGGGGAAAGTACACAAGGTGGCTCTTTACGATCCCAGGGGGAGGCGTGGAGACCAAGGGTCCCAACTAAGCCTAGAGTCAACGAAGCCGAGAAACACAAGGGGCAAAGCTCATTTTCCAGCAGCATAAGGAATGTGTGTGTGACCACCTGGTAAGTAGGTGGAGACGCCCACCCGATGAGCTACCGTGGGCTGCACACAGTCTTTACCAGGAACAGAGATTTCCGCCCCTCGAACTGCCTGCGATGGCTGGAATGACCAATCTTTTGAAGCCTGTCTCATTCACATGGCTGTAAAACCTTATGTTGGAAGGTCAAATACCCTCCACTGATACACATACGTACTTCAGAGCAAGGCAGTCCACCAATTCAGTGGTCATCCTAAAGGACAGAGACACTTGTGCTTTTAAAATGGCAGTACAAGGGAAATGTAAGCAAAGGGAGGAAAGAAAATAAGTTAAGACACAAAATGAAGTCTGTCTTCATTTTTAAAAATCCTTTCCAAATAAAAATGTAATGGAGTAAGTACTAGCATAAGCACAAGACATTACTCACACAAGACAGCTTAACATGAAATTACTAGGATTAAATTCCTTATTTTTTCTTTAGCCACAGTGTTCATAGATGAATAAATGCGTGCTATAAACATGTGCATTCATACTCAATACGTATTCACATAAAATCAGGCCAACTAATCACAAACTGTATTTTCCTGCCTCAGAAACATACAGTAAGGTATAAAATATTCATGTTACCTGAATCGACTTTTTTCTTTTAAAAGACATATCTTGCTACTTTTGAAAAGCACCTGGTTTCTGATTGTGGGGAAGCAAAGATTTAAGAGTTCATAAATATCTAGTAAAGGAAAGACATATCTATTGTTACATATCACAATTTTTTTCTCTTAGTACCATTTTCTTTTGCTTTACAGAAACGCCTAAATCAATTTAAAAATCCCCCCATCCACAACTTTTTCTCCTCCCCATGACCTTCCCGAAGCAAAAAACAAACAACTACCAATTTTGTTCACATATTTCCCTGGAGGGCTTAATCGGTTTAGTCTGTGGGATTTCCTTTTTGGTGACATTATCAGAAGAAATTACCCTGTATCTTTACCTATGGTCAATGAGCTTTGACGGGCTCTCCTTCTCCTGTCTGCTTCTGAGGAAAACCTTCAGGCAGCTCCCTGAGACAGGAAGGTGTCGTCTAGACGCGACCCTTTGAAGTTTCTTTGGCTTCCATCTTCAGCTCACCGGTGCCTTCATTCTGGGGGGAGGTCATCTATCTGAAGCACTCAGGGCCCGCTGATGGAGCTCGGTTATTATAAACATTTACTGTACCGCTTTATTCCAGAGGAGAAGTCAGGCAGGCGATGGAATTCGCCTGGAATTCATTCACTGTCAGTCTTGGGTGGCCCTTCCTCAGATTGTGGCTTCAGGCCAGTAACAAAGACAGGGAGAAGCTGGGATGAGGACCTTGAAATTGGGAAGGTCACATCACGTCCAGGGAGTTTATCTCAATCAGTCATGCCATAGCAACTCTTAGGTTTTGTTGGAGGGACAGGGCATTCATCAGAAATTTGTATTTTAAAATGAGTCATGATCAGCAGAGAATATCAAGAATGATGTTCCAGCAATTAAAGAAAATTTAAAACTTATACTCCTTTATTTTATTCTGTTTACATTACCCCCGTAAGGCAATGTAGTTGTATTCTGCTGATGCAACTGTCAAAGAGGGAAGATTTGTCCTTTTGGTTACAATGCTCATCCTTGCCCTTTGGGTTACAGTGTAGACCACTTCCTTGCATGGCTGCAGGACAGTCAGGATGCTAGACTGGTCTTGCAGTCCTCAACAGAATCCTTGGCCCGTTCATCAGGAAGCTGTTGAAGGGATAATAACCTTCATCAACCCCCAGACTCCTCCAGACCTTTACCTAGGAAGCAGCAATTTCTGGAAGTCAGTGTCACAGTCAAACGGTGCTCTGTTGGGGGTCAGAGAAGGGGCCGCATGGGGGAGACGCTTTTGTGTTTTATTTCACATCGCACCCCCTCTTTTACAATGTCAGCAACTTCCCTGGATGTGTTTTTTGGCTGGAGGAAAAGGATCTACTCACTCGGGATTCACCGCTGCCCTGTCTGGTTGGAGTGTTAGGGAAATGTGGAAATTGATTTGACAAAAGCTCTTTCCTAAGCAGAGCCTCACCTCCCCTCTGCCGAAGTCTTCCTTCCCCTGGGGAAGTGGACGCCCAGGGCAGACAGCAAGGCGGGAACAGGGTGCTCATGGAGCCCCAGGAAACACACTTGTATTTCTCAGAGACTGCTCAGGTCTCTTATTACCGTGATGGAATTGATCCCTCCCCTGTAGGAGGCCAGTATTTTGGATTGACTCGTATCAAAGGGAAGCAAAGACTAAAGGAGAGGTGCGGCACAGACACCACCAGGCCAGAGAATAGTTTCAGTAGTGACAGTGACACTCCCTGGTCTTATGGGGTACTCCACATTTTAAAAAGGCATTTTCCCTCTATTTTATTGCACACTGATGTTGGTACTAACAGCAGTCCTTCTAAACTGCCATTGGCAGGTAGCTATTACCACATTTTCTCAAGGTATGGAAATTGAGGATTACGCTTAGCAATGTGCTTACATCTGCAGTTAGGGATAAAAGATTGAAGGATAGGCCTTATGATAACAAAATCTTCCCACTACCTATATATTTAATGGATATAATTTGATGGGAAGGGAATTATGGAAAAGATGTGATTCCCTGGGATTTGTCAAAGGCTACACCTATGTAAACATCACCAAGCCTGAGAATAAAGTGAATTCACAAAGTGCAAGGCAAATATTCATCATGTTAAGCACCCACAAATTGATTTATAGGTTTTTACATTGTTTTACATAGTATTGTGCAGATGTGCAGTTTTAATTGATAGATGTTATACATTTTCTACTCTTATATATAACCATTGAGTAAATCATAAACATTCACCCAAAGTTATGCCACATTTATTTAAGAGGTGGCTTTCCAACTACTTTTTAAAACAAGTTATATAGAATATGGGATTAAGTAAGATTTGACCAATGTGGTATTTATAGTTATTTACAGAACTGAGAAAGGTAGGACCTTAAGACTCCTAGGAAGTGAAAAGTTTCACAACTATTGGGAAAAGTTACTGGAATAATTTTCTCTGTGATTCAAATGGGTAGAATTGCTTTCATTGTGGATGCAGTCATAAAACTGAGTTTTCCATTTCTATCCATTTTTAAATTTCTTAACTCCTAGACAAATTATTGCGCACACACACTTATAAAGTCATTTATAATGTGTTTAAAAGGAAGACTTATCGTTTGTTGATAACTATCGTATTTTATTACTATATGGTCACAAATACTTGAAGTAGCGCTTTTTTTTTTAAAGAAAGAACTGTTCATACACTTTAATAGTGAGATTGTTATTTTTTGTTGTTGAGGAGGAGTCTGATTTCTAATGTTTCAATAAAAACTGTGCATAATATTTTAACAAATTTTAAAATTAAGAGCAAACTGCTAGGGAAATAATTTTAAAACAGAACTTCTCATGTTACAATTTTTAGTAACCTTCTGTTCAGTCCCTGTTAGAATTATTCCTGGCCCTTTGCAACTTATTTCCTAATTTCTGATTTTGCGATTTAATGGTACTCTGCTTGGTGCTTTATCATCTAGTAGAAACTGAGGATTTACACACACACACACACACACACACACACACACACACACACACACACACACAGATCTCCCTGAGATCGCACTGGACCTCACAGTGTTCTGAGCCTGGAGGAAATACTCTATGTAAACTTGTAGCTTCATCTGGTAGTGATTTGTCACTTACCATGTTTTGGGCTGATAGCCAGGTCAGTTTTTGCCAAGACGGCAGACAGGGGAATAAAATTATTATCGAGAATAGACTTGGAAATATACTCAACGAAGCAAACTGGGACAAATGCAAACAAAATCTAGGGCATAATGGACTCCCGAAAAATAACTTAATGGGGGCTAGAAAAAGAAGAGGACTTAATCCCTCCAGTTTAAATTTGCTCCCCTGATCCCTCCCCACACCCCAGCCTTTGACATATCAGGTATTAGTCTTTAAATCTATTTAATTAATTGGACAAGTAGGAATAGATTTCCTCTAACATTTAGCCAAACTTATTTTATGACCTGGAAATCCACTCATGTAGTTACTGTTTTAGTAGTTTTAAGTGTAATTTCTAGCAGTTTTATCTCTTGACCTTGTTATTCCTTAGACTTATTCAATAAAGTACATCTGCGTGTAGTACAAAGAATTTTAAGAAAAAGACTTATCTAAATCTCATAAATCATGGACAGAACATTTCAAGTGTTTGGCGATCAGATATGTTTAAAAATCATACCAATGTAAAAGTTTCTGCTAAATATAAAAAGATGGTCTACATACACATCCTTGGACTATACAACTCAAAAAAACTTGAAAAAAACGTTCAAAAATCTTTAGATTATTAAAAATATTTCTTTAGGATCTCTCCAAGACTTATTAATTGTTTGATATCTTTTAATTGAAGTAGTTATTATAATCATTAATATTTATTGAGTATAAGTGATGAAGATAGAATTTATTCACTCATTCAATATATTTTCATTGAACCCTTTGTTTTACGGGAGCTATTAAAACAGACCATGCTGATGATGACAAGGGAGAAAAAATAGGAAACACTTCATAATTTGTTTATGTTATAAATTATCTAAAGTACAAAGAACTTCTAAAGATGATGTGATAATTTATGTATGATCAAAAAACCAAAAAAGAAAAACAAAGTTTCACTGTCAGGTTGATGGATATGCCTAAAATCGTAATTTGTAGGAAATTGGCCATTTCTGAGAGAATCATGTGTTCAAATCTAAGTAAGAGGATACTGTAGTTGAAGTTGGCAGAGCATTGCTTTGGCATCAGACAGATCTGGTCTGGAATCCCAACTTATCACTTATAAAGTGGATGGCCTTGGATGAGTCATTTAAACATCTCTTTCATATGTAAATTGGAGAGAGAAGCTTGCAATAATAGAATCTTCCTGATAGAATTCTTACTGACCTCAGAAAATGGAAAGACATCCCCTGTTCATGGATAGGAAGAACAAACATTGTAAAAATGGCCATTCTCCCAAAATTACTATACAGATTCAATGCCATCCCAATAAAAATACCACTAACATACCTCATAGATCTAGAGAAATCACTCCTAAAATTCATCTGGAACCAGAAGAGACCTAGAATAGCAAAGGCAATTC
>PVJX010031585.1:0-21109 GCA_004027295.1 Dolichotis patagonum
CTGAGTTGATAGCAACTTAGATGCAAAAAGCAACTGAATGCTTGTATTGTTTGGTTTACTCTGCAGGCCTGGGCCAGTGGTCTGAGCATCTATTGGGAGGATGGCAGTATACAGCCTAACAAATATAGGGCATTTCCTTCTATCTTGTTTTTGAAATACAATATTGTTCTCAGTGTTTTGTTTGAAATAATTGTTTTACTTTATTCAATGTTCTGCTTTGATTGATTTTATTCTGTTTTGTTTTGGTTTGATTTTGCTACATTTGATGGAATGGATAACTATTGTGAAGATGACAAGATATACTTTGGTAGCTATTGTTGTTTTCCTATTATCCTGCTTTGAAGTTCTGTACCAATTTAACTGCTTTGTTTTTATTGGATTTATTCTGTTTTGTTTTGTTTTGCTTGGTTTTATTATCTTTAAAATAAAACCTAAAAAATTTTTTTAAAAAAAGAAAAGTTGAGCTGGACATTGTAGTCCCTATAGTAATTACAAGAAATGAACTCAAAATTACTTTAAAACATACATCGTGGTTAAATGACCTGCTAAAATACAGATGTATAAAAAGGGAACAAAAGATATATGAAATATACAAACATGTTTACAGCACAATTCATAACGGCCAAAAACTAAAAACAACCCAAACTCACATCAAATGATAGGTAAAGAAAATGTGATACATCTATACAATAATATATTCATTCATAAGAAACAATCAAGTACTTACTCTAATACCTATATGAACGAACTTTGAACATTTATAATGACTTAAAGAGGCTATTCACGAAAGGTGTTATTAGATTACAAATCCACAGAGATCCCAAAACAGTTAGTCATTGTCAGGGACTAAAAGATGGGAAGATGGGAGTGACTGCTAGTGGATTTGAGATTCCTTGATGATTTAAAGAAAATATTCTAAAATTATCAGATAGTGATAGTTGTATAAATTTATGGATCAACCTTTGGGCTGTATATTTTTAAGTTGTGGTTTGTTGTTTTATGTCTGTTTGATGCTGGGGCTCGAACATTAAGTCTTACACATTTTAGGCAGGTGCTAGACCATTCTCTAAGTGTATTGAGTACCTCTTATGATACATAAATAATATCTCAATAAAATGCACTTTAAAAAGTTATAAGACAAAAAGAATAAATAGCAAAATAGTAGATGTAAATCTACCTATAGTTACATAAAGTGTTAACTAACTACAAACTGTAATATAAAAGCATACACTGTTAAATTTGATTTAAAAAACACAACTATGTCATATACATAAGAGATATAACTTGGGTCCAACTATACAAATAAGTTGAAAGAGAAACATGAAAATTTGCATCTATACCCCCAATGCAAATGGTAAGCAAAAGATAATGAGAATGACTATTTCATCAGAAGAAAATTATTTCATAACAAAAAAAGTTAAGAGAGTAAAAGACTTTCCTAATAAGAAAAAGAGCAATATTTAAGGAATATAACAACATATTACAATGACTAAGAACCAGATAAGAAATATATAAAGAGAACCAAATCAGAAATTAATAAAGCAACAATGATATCTGGAGCATTCAATAGTATACTCTCAGTAATTGGCACACAACCAGACAGAATGCCAGCCAGAATATAACACACTTGGATAAAAACTTGACCTTTACAGATCAATCCACCAAATACCTGAAGAATATATTTTCCTTTTATAACAGACATACTCTATGTAGGTCTTATTTTGTGGTCTTGCCATAAACACAAAATGTGATCCAGGCAATAAATACAAAACCTTGAAATCATGAAAGGTATATCCTCTTATTTCAATAAATGTGTTAGACTTCACACAAAGAAATAGATCTTACAAAGATGAATATATATGGGAATTAAATAATACATTTAAAAATAACTAAGGGATAGGAACATTACACAGTTTGTACATGTATTGAAACATTATGTGATACCACATAAATATGTACAATTTATACATATCAGCTAAAAAGTAAAAATGTTATATCACTAGAAATATTAAATAATCATAAAAGACAAAAATGTATTTTGAACTGAATGGTAGTAACAATACACCATCTTAAAATTCACATAATGAATATAAGTAATATTGAGAGAAATTTATAACTTCAAAGCCTAAATGAAAAACAGAAAGTTGCTAAATTATTACCCCAAATTCAACCTTATGAAACTTGAAAAGAAGAGCAAACAAAATCTACCAAAAAGGGCAAGAAATGAAATAATAAAATTGGATTGTAAATCAATGAAATAAAAGAACAAAAAATTTAAAAAATCACACCAAAACTTTGTTCTCTGAAAATGTTGAAAGAAAGACAAGCTTACCTAAATTGACCATAAAGAGGGGGATAAATTGGAAGTTTCAAAATCAGAAATGAAATAGAAAATAAGCAATTTTACACTACAAAGAACTAGAGGGAACTGAACAAAAGTCAAAGATAGCTGAAGCAAGGAAATAATAAAGATTAAGCATAAACAAATCAAATAGAAGGGTCGGGGATATAGCTCAGTGGCTTAGTGCCTGCTTGGAAAACATGAGATTGTGGTACAAATAATAAAAATAAAAATAATAATAATGATAATAATAATAAGTAAATAAATTAAATAAATAAAATAGAAATTGGGAAAATGATAGAAAAATAATTACCAAAACTGAGTGGGTTTTCTGCAAAGATAAGGAATATTGACATACCATAGCTACGCTAGAAAAAAAAAGATGGCTCATATAAACAAAATATGAAATGAACAATGAGTCATTATAACAGATGCCCTGAGTAAAAATGGTCATAAGGGACTATTGAAAACCAACATATATGAATGATGTATGAACATGTATGAACAAACATGTATGAACATGTATGAACAAAGAGAACATTCTAGAAAAAAAGTGGATAAATTCCTAGATGTGTATAACCTGCCAAAACCAACTCAAGAAGAAAAAGCTTCAGCAGACCAACAACAAACATGGAAAATGAAACACAAACAACAAGAATTAATATAAATGTTTGAACATCTCTGAATAATACAAAAGATACTACCAAACTAATTTTATGAGGTCAGATAACTTGAGACAAATATACCACAAAAATTATAGTTAAATGTCTCTGATGAGGATTGATGCAAAATCTTCAGTAAGATACTAGCAAAATAAATTGAACAACATATCAAAATTAATTATATATTATGGAGACAGGCGTGGTGGTACACTGCTCTAATCCTAGCACTCTGGCACCCTGAAGGCTGAAGTAGGAGAATTATCAAGTTTAAGACCAGTGTGGGCTACTCAGTGAATTTAAAGGGAGCCTAAACTACGTAGTGAGACCTTGTTTCAGAAAAAAAAAATTATAAACCATGACCAAGTGGGATTTATTCTTGGATGCAAGGTTGCTTCAATATATGCAGATCATCCCCTGTGATACTTCATATTTCATTATATTGAAATAGTAAAACACATGATCATCTCAATAGATGTGCATGAAATATTTAAACGCATGTCCTATATTCATTTGTGAATAAATATCCCAATAAAATAGGAACTTACACAATATATGTCATTTATGAAAAGCCCAAAGCTGGAATTGTAATCAATGAGAAAAAATAAACAAAAATTTTCTTCAAACATCTGGTACAAAGCAAAGTGCTTCTGGAAGTCCTAATTAAAGAAATGAGGCATGAAAAAGAAAGGAAAGACACCCAAATTGTAAAGGAAGAGGGAAAAGAATCTCTGTGTGCAGATGACATCATTGCATATGTAGAAAACACTAAAGATTCTACTAAACATTTAACTAAAATTTAGTAAAGTGGAAAAAATGTCAACATACAAAAATGAAAACTGGAGGTAGTGTCACATCCCTGTAACTAACCACCCTGAAACAGGAGGATCCTAAGTTTGATGCCAGCTTGGGCTACATAGTGAGTTTAAGGTTAGCTTAACCTACAGAAGAAAAACAAGAATCACAGCATATATGTACAAAAAATCCCAACCAACAAACCAAACTAACAAATAAAAATCAGTAATATTTCTTTATGTCAGTAACAAACTATCCAAAAATGTAATGAATAAAATAGTCTCATTTATAGTAGCTTTAAAAGCAATAAAACACTTATGAATAAATTTAAGCAAAAATTGAAAATATACAAATAAATGGATAAATATCCCATGTTTATGGAATAAATTTATTATTGTTAAAATTCCTGTACTATCCAGTGTTACAGATTCAGCATAATTCCTGTTAACAATACTATTTTTTTTTTTGGTACCAGGAAATGAACTCATGACCTCACACTTGCCAGGCAGGTGCTGTGCTGCTGAGTGATATTCCTGGCACCTCCCTGTCAATATTATAATGACATTATTTATATATACAGGGAAAATAAGCCTAAAATTAGTGTATGACCACAACATAAGCTGTGAAACTTTTAGAAAAAGCAAATATGGAGGTATCACCTTCTAGTTTCAAATTATATTACAAAAGTATAATCTTAAAGACAATATTGATGGTCCCAATAAAAAATAAACACAAGAAACAGAATAGAGAATTCAGAATAAAACCTTACATATGTAACCAAATAGTTTTTATGAGCACACCAAGATTATACAATGGGGAAAATATATTCTTCTCAATAAATAGTATTCAGTAAATAGAAGAATAATACTAGGTTTTATGGTATGCCATATATAATAATGAATTATATAATGAAATATATAATAATGAAATATATTCTCAATAAATAGTATTCAATAAATAGAAGAATAATATTAGCTTATATGGTATTCCATATATAATATGAATTACAATGGATAAAAACTTAAATATAAGACTTGATACTGCAAAATACTTAGAAAAAAACAGAAGGAAAGTTTTCCAAATTAGAGTTGAGGATCTTTTTGTTTTCTGTGGTGGTGGGGGAGCCATACCAAAAATAGGCAACAAAGGCAAAAAACAAAATCTAACTATAAAGCTTCTGCACAGCAAAAGAATCATTTTCCAAAATTCAAAATGTGTATAAAAAGACAGCCTATTCCAAGATGTTGGTATGTAACTTATCAAGTAGTGATTTCTTAGTGGAGTTTTTTTTTGTTCTTTTCTTTTTTTCCTTTGGAATTCTGTATTATTGCTACCCTTTTTTCTGTTTTGCTTGGTTGTTTTATTTTCTTTTTAAATAAAATTTTTTTAAAAGTGTAAAAAAAAGACAGCCTATAGATTGGGAGTTTTTTTTTTAATTTACAAGATCAAATGCTTTTAATTTAACTTTTGTAAATCAACATGGGAATGTTTTTAACTTATGGGATCCATTACTTTCAAGTTTTGTAAATCAATAGTAATATGTTTTGAGACAGATAGATAGACAGACAGATAGATATAGCTAGGTAACACATGCATTATGTCCTAAAGTTATCATTTGGTGTTGAGAATGCTTAAAGTCTATGTGTCTGTGTATTTGTCAGCCTTTTTGATGCTAGAACCAAAGACCTGAACAATTTAAAGGAGGAAAGATGTATTTTGACTCATAGCTTCAGCTTATGGTTGGCAAGGTCTGCAGCAGAGAAAAGGTAGTGAAAGAGCCCGAGAGGAAGGCATCAAAGACCAGATGCAGTCCCTGAGATCTTGACTCTACAGTCCACTTCCTCCAATATGGCCCCACAGCCTAACAGCCTCACATTCTATGAACTCAACAATGAACTAACCCATTGACAAATTCAGTGTGCTCCCAATGTAATCACCTCTCTAAATGGCTTTTAATTCAGTCAATTTTACAATCAAGATTAACAAGCACTGTCTAATTAAAGATTAGTATCTGAAATATATAATAAACTCATGTATCTAAAACAAATGATAAACTGACCAAGGCCAAAGTACCAAAATAGACATTTTCCCCAAGAGGAAGAACAATCTAAAAATGCTCAACATATGTATGGGAAAAGTACTTGAAATCCCTAACCACCACGAAAGGGTAAGGTAAAGCCACAAGGTACTTGGAGATATACCTCAGTGGCAACACACTTAATTAGCACACTCAGGTTCCAGGGTTTGATTCCCAGCACCCCAAAAGAGTCAAGCAGAACAACAACAACAAAAAATCACAACACCATAAAATATTGCTTCATATCTATTGCCATGAAACAGAAAAGATAACTAATGTTGGTGAGGAAGTAGAGAAGAGGAAACCCTTTTACATTGTTGGTGGGAATATAACTTGGTATAGCCATGTAGAAAGCAATAAGGAGATTTCTGAACTGCTATATAAACCAGCAGTCTTTTTCTGAGTATGTATACAAAAGAAATAATATCAGTATGCTGAAGCACTTCTGTGTTTATTACAGCACCATTCATGAAAGCTAAAATACAAACTCACCCTAGATAGCCATTACTGATGAATAGAGAAAGAAATTGTGTTATATGAGATAGATGTCTATTTGCATAACAGTATATATGTATATATGTATGTCTCACAGAAGAAAATAATACTTAGAACTAAAAAGAAAGTCCTGCCATTTACAATAACATAGAAAAAGATGAGGACAATAAGCTAAATAAAATAAGCCAGATACAGAAAAAAATGCATGACATATGCAGATTATAAAAAGTTGAATTCGCAGATGCAGAGTATAGGATGTTGGTTATCCAGACAGATGTGGAAGTAGAAGAGATGGAGTAAGGGAAACTGGAGAGTAGTTATTCAGGAGTAAAGACAATTGTTATGTAGAAAGATTAAGTTCCAGAAATCTACTATATAGCATCATGAATATAGTTAATAAGACCAAACATGTAAATCTAACCCAATAATATACATGAAAGATTACATATCATGATCAAATGTGATTTATACCATGTCAGATTTAGTGGATATAATGTGGGAAAATCTGAGGAAACTGTATGTATCAATTAAAGAATGAGAAGCACTTTAATGCAGATAAAGCATTTGACAAAAATCTAACACTTTTATATGACATAACATAATGCCTAGTAACCTGAAAATAAAATAGAACTTTTTCAGTCTAAGAATGCAAACCTTCTATAGAAGTTCTATAGTTAATATAATTCACAGCGGAAGAGTGAATACTGCATCTCTAAAATCAGGTTCCAACTTAGGACACTGGCTCCCTTCACTTCTCAGACCACTGTACTGGAGGTTTACACAGGCATAGGCAAAATGATAGTAATAATAGTGATAATAATAATGGTCTCTAGGAAGAATTAAAAGGAAAGAACCAGGACTATTTTGAAAAGGAAAAATCAACAATATTTTTTATCTACCACTGATGATTTTATAGTTTGAAAATCCCTTAAATGCAGGAAAAAATAGAAAACCTATTAAAATAAGTAGATAAGCAAGATTGAAGAATACAAAATTAATATGTAAAAATAGAATCAATGCATATATCCCCCCAAAAAGGAAGTATCCCAAAATAAATTCAGATGATACTCTACTCATCAAAAACAGAAATCGAGCAAATGTGGTCTGAGCTGAAGGTTAAGCATATACATATTAGTGGAATAACAATATATGATTGAATTTGTGATCAACTGATTTTAAATAAGATTAAAAAGGCAATTTAGTGGTAGACATAATTTTTAATCAAATGGTACTGCAACAAATGAATATTGTGTTAACCTTACAGGATTGTAACAACATTTCTGACATAGTTCACTCAATAAGAAAAAAAGGTTTATTTTAAACCACTGTTTCAGAGATTTCAGTTGGCAGTCACTTAGTCCCATTTGTTTTGGGCCTGAGGTGAGGCAGAACATCATGGTAGAATTACACAGTAGAATAAACTGCTCACTTCATGGTGACTGAGAAGCAAAAAGAAAAAGGAAAGGGCAAGTCCCACAGTCACTTAAGGAGACAGCCCAGTGACTTCTCTGCCTGCAACTAAGACTCCTCCTTCCAGAAGCAGTATGGGCTGGGGACCAAGCCAACAACACACGTGCCTTTAATTACATTGAAGATCAAAACTATACAAATACATATGTACACGTAGTTAATTTAGAGGTTTGCTTCATGCTACACCAAAAAATTAACTCCAATATGTCAAAAACCCATGCACCTCTGTCTGCTACTGCTGGCCTGTAGAATACTACTATGGAACTTAAGGACAGTGGTGTCCCCTTCACCAGCCTATTCCCGACAGCCTTGATGGTTGGTGTATCTTCACTGTGCGCCATGGAAGAACATAAGCATCCCTTCAGGCTTTCTTTCCCTTAAATAACATATCCACTTGAGCATGTCCCACTCCTGAGAGTTTTAATCACATCCTTTCATGCCTGCCTTGGTAATTTCAGCATTTGCCCTCCCTTCAGTGTCCCTTCACTTTCTCCAGACTTCTAGGAAGTACCATAGCAATGAGTTTGTACTATCCCTTCCATACCTTTGGAGTGATGCCACAAGTTCTAACTCTTCTTGTATCTTGTTTTATATCCTGGCACCCTTAATGAAATACTTGCAAAATTTAGCCCTCTGTAAAACTCATCTGCCTTTTACCCATATATTCCTGCAATACTGCTTTGATTTTATGTCAGGTTCAGCATGTCCTGGGATGCCTTCTACTGCAATTTGCTTATTAACTTGTAAGCCCAGACAGAAGAAAGGGGCTAGTCTTGAAGCCAGCCTTGGGGTGAGATTAGGTGTCAGCTCTCAATAGTGATAAACGGGTTATAGTTGAAAAATTTCACAGTGTAAAAGAGCCTGGGAACCAAAAGCTTTAGGGGGCATCCACCCAGATATCTCATCCCATGTACTGGGTCTCAGATTTCCTTCTAATAGAATCTTAATTTTAGCATAACCACAGTCATGCTTTGGTTGATAATTCAATTATCTTTAAAATTTTAGCGCCTAAATTTCAATTTGGTCTTCAGGTTTTTCTGCTCTTACACTGTAGGAAACAAATATCTCCTTTTCAGCTACTAAGGAGGAATTTTGGTCTTCATATTTCATTTACAGCTATTGTTTGAAGGCCAAGACCTTTTCACTATCCTTTAGGACATGGCCACTACTGGCGATAACTAGGCATTTTCCAATGATCTTTGACTTTACATCTTAAATGTTAAAACCATTGCGTTTATCTCTTCTCTGGGAATTACCCCAAGTCACCACTGGTGAAATTTTTAAACACTTTTACTGCTACTTTGTGTCTGGAACTATTCCTAGCTCACATACCATCTGAGGTGAAATACTCCCTCACTGTAAGGCCTTTAGAGGGTGACCATTTCCAAAGCTCTGGAAGATCTTAACTAAAATATGGAACATTTTCACCTGATGCACAAAGCAGAGAGGGATCCAATTATTTGCAGGAGTTCGTGTTTCAAAACAGGTTAAATTATTTAAAAATTACAAATCAAAATTATAAAACCATACAAAATTACAAGTCAGTGTGCCTATCAACCAACCAACAAATACAGTGAAGCATTTATAAATAAATAGGAATTAGGAAGAAAAGAAAGGATGAAGATTAAAGTTACAGTTGGAAAAGAAAAGAAAATCTATGGTTACTATAAAAATCAAAAGTGAAATGTTTTATATTTTGAAATTCTGAAGGGTGTGGCAGAAAAGGGACAATAGAAAGAAGCCTAAAATAAATTTGGTGAAACCCAAATCTTGGTCAAGTATGACACCTAGAGGATGCATGAACAGATTCTTCGGGTGATTTTAAAAGATGTTTTAGGTTGCATTTATGTCAAGAAACTTATTTTAAAATTATGTTTTAAAATGGAAATTCTTCTAGACTTACCTATATAATGTTCTAATAATTTTATTTATATTCTATCATTTATTTATTATATTTTATAAAACAAATAATTAGGAATGGTTTCCCTTTCCATCAAGCACTCTAACTGAATTTTTAATAATTGCTTCTAACTGCTGGTACTGATGATGGGAAGCCATTTTCAATATAACTTATGAGTCATAAAGTGTGTTTTCATTCTTATGTTCTAATGAGAGAGAAAACATATACTTAGACATGATCATTGCCTCATTCTCTGGAGTCTAAAAAGGATAGTGAAAATAACAAAGGTTGATTAAGAATAGGTGACAGGTTCAAAATCATCTCATTTCTAAATATTATAAAAATCTGCTTTGCATTGTCATTCATTGGTTTGGATAACTGTTATAGCCTTGTCTCATTAATACTTTAATAGTTCTTTATGAAAAATGATGAACAATTTGCTTCATGGCTGGCTGTACAGATGGTCAGTTTAATGTGCATTCTTGAGATTTCTCATGACTAAATTTCGGCACTATGTCATTAAACATTTGTGTTATTTGTATCGTATTCTAGAGAACAGAGATTGCTATCTCTTGCTGCTTATCAGTCTTATTAATAATATTTATCAAACTTGAAAGTATTTCTTCCTTAAAGACACATCTCATATTTATATAGATATATATTGCTTTTGTCTTCTCAGAGATCCATATTTCTTATTGTCCAGTGTACTAACTACAGTGTTATAAACTGGTATGTGTCAGTGGCAGAGACATGTTTTTGTGTGACATAGTTTCTGTATTATTGCCCAAATATGTCTTTACTGCTACCAGGTGGATTTTAGGGTATGAATGTGTGAGTCTCCCTTGCCCAAAGCTTTAAATAAGTTGATTCTAAAAGAGGTAAACTAGTTGTTGGCTATTTTCAAACACTACTGCAGAGTGTGTCATCCTAGTTGTGCATTTTAAATGGTAACCAGTGTTGACTTTGTTTCTAAGTATTTTTTTAACCTGTACAAGGGATCAAATTCACGACCATGTGCTTGCTTGCAAGGCAGGCGCTTAATTCCCAGCCACCTTGTTTCTAAGTATAATGCTTGAAGTTGTATATATAATATTTAAACACTGGACTGGTCAAGCAATTTTTATACAATAATGGATTAATACAAAGATCTGAATCATAATTTTTTTCACATTAAGCTATTAAGTATGGCATCCAATGACTTTTCAAAGGGAAGTCATTACCCTGCCCATTAAATTATACTAACTTGACTCCTTTCATTCTTGGTCTCCTGCTATATAATGAATTTTCATGTGACAAATTGTTTTGGGGCTTCCCAAGATTGCTTAGAATGATCTGTTATTAACAGAGTATCTGCAATGTGAATTCTCCCTATGGTGGAGTTAGAGGATTCAGGGTTTAGGGCACTCAGAATAGCTGAGAAGCATAAATAGCAGGGTAGGACAAGGCTTCCTTGTAGAGTGGCATCCACGCAGAGTTTTCCCTGAGAGGACAGGAATCAGGAAGCAACAACAGCTCTCATTTTCCTCTGTGGTACAGCTGTTGAAAGAAGCACTCCTTTAGGGAGCCTCACATTAGTTAGGATCAGGGTTTCTTTGTATCCCTTATCAACGTATAATCTTTTGATTGTTGCCTGTTTTTCATCAGTGAAGAAATAGTAATCCATACTAGTTTATCTCTCCTAATCACAGACTCGCAGAGCTGGGGCTCTCTGAGCTTTTAATTCCCTCTTAGAGGGCTAACAGAGAGAAAAGTAAACAAAGACCAAATTTGCAACCTTCAACGTAGCTAATTTTCTCTGATGTCAGAATACTTAAACAGGCAGGACCTGGGAATTATTTGATCAAACCTGCTTTTAATCTAATGCATGCAGAGGGCTGTGTCTGGAAGGCTCTGCAAAAATGACAGATGTCCCTGGGGAGCCTGATGGAAGGTTTCCTCTCTCAGAAACAGTAGCTTCCTCATTTTCAACTCCTGGTTTGCTGTGTAGTTGGAGTGAATTCATAAGGAATGGTCTTCCTGCCTTTTGAATTTTATTTGATTTGTCAGAAAATTGCTCAGCAGATGAGAATAGTTTCATTTGGCTTTCTGTTTGCTGGGTTTGAACTGGCGAAGTGCCTTATTACTATTTTAGTTTTACTGCGAAGTGAATTAAAAATGAAAGACTGTTATTGTGGCAAAGGGAGACAGAGGGAAAGTGTATAACGTTATCTGGCTTCACACATGCTTCTGTTATTGCTGACAAAAGAAAGTGAAAACACACAGAAGACAAAAAGTCATGTGATTCCTTACTTTGCTTATGAAAGGCGTTCTATTTCTGTAAGTATGAGGCGAAATCCGGTCAGGAGTGTTGTCAGTGAAGAACGTAATAATTAGGGATTGGCACTGTAAACCAGAGCCAGACACCTGCTAGCACCTACAAGGCTGTGGGTTCAACTCCCATCACAAACAGCAGCAGCAGCACCACCACCACCACCACCAACACAAATTCACTAGTTGGGAGCCATCCTGAAATGTTGCCAACTCAACCTGACCTTTAGTTTTGCTCGTAACTTCCTAGAGACCGTCAAATAGCCTATTTCAACCAAGAGATGTAAAAGAGCGCTTTTATTTACTTCACATGTGAAATACTTAAACAAATTAATCGTATATTTTGTGATTAGTTTTTGTAAAATTCCATTCATGTGTGTACTTCTTAGACACAAGTTCAGTTTTAAAGGCCACCACAAGAACGTACTTTAATCTGTCTAAGATCAACAGAACCCACTGTTTTAACTGAGGATGGTGACTTAGAAACAGCAAAGTGTGCGTGCATTTCCACAGCAAGTAGTGCTGTCCGTTGCTTCGCGTTTCCCACGTCTCATCATAAATATTGCTCCTCACATCAAGTAATGCAGAGGCCATGGCTTAAAAATGAATTACCCACACGGTGCTTGGTGTAAACACGCACTAAGAATAACACGCCACTGGATCTAGCACTTGACTCCTCGGTTGCCGAGGAATTTCAATGCCAGTTATTCGTCACGCCGAAGCCTGCCAGGTGATGATGCTCCTCACTGCTGCTTCTTCACGAACATATTTCAGGGCAGCGTGCGCCCAGGAGTTCGGCGGGAGGTGGGGTCCGGGCGCCGGGGCTGCGCGCTCCCCGCGCGCCCCCCGCCCGCAGCCCCGCTGCCGCGCGCCGCGGCCCCTCCCCGCTCCAGCAGGCGGCGGTGCGGCGGGCAGAGCGCGGACTGCCGGTGCAGCCGGGGCCCCCTGCGGACGGCCGCCAGCCCGCTGCGCCGCCTGGACCCGCCGCTCCGCGCCATGGCCGCGGCAGGAGCGACCCCGCCGGCGCCGGCCGAGGCTGCCGCGTCCTGGGCCGCCGCGGACGCTATTGTTCCCCGGTGTTAGACGCGCTTTCGCTGCTTTTCACCCGAAGCGAACAATAGCGGGGGGAGCGCGGCTGTCCGTCCTCCTCGGGAAGGGAAGAGCCTTCAAGTGGGAAGGAAAATCCGCCGGCAGACGTGCTGCGGCTGCGGACCCTGGAGCGGCTGCGGGCGGCATGGGGCTGCCAGGCGGGCGCTCGGCGTCCGGGAGCCGGGGCGCGGCGGGGCCCCGCCGGGGCGTCCTGCAGCCTCCGCCGCCGCCGCCGCCGCCTCCGCTGCTGCTGCTGCTGCTGCTCCTGCTGTGCCCCGGGCCCGGCCGGGCTGCGGCGCGGGGCGAAGCGGAGGCGCCCAGCCCCTATCTGTGGAAGACGGGTAAGTGGCGCGGAGTGGCCCCTCCATCCCCACATCTGGGTCCACCTGGGAGAGCTGCGGACTCCCGAAGGGACCCCTGTCCTGCTAGACAGCCCGATTATGCCGGCATCCTAAGGGGAAACGTATGATTCCCGCAAGCAAATTAGGTCATGTCCGATGTTATTAGGAAAGAAAAACAGACTAAGAGGCGACCGTGAGTCGCTAAAATATTTCTCTCCCAGCTCTGCAGTTAATGAGGGCAACCCTGCACTTTCACAACGAACTGCAATTATTTTGAACCTCTAGGTTATCGTTTCTACGAGGGGTTTTAAGAGTTTGTTCCTAGCAAAGAACAAGCAAACAGTTAAGCTCCAGGTTTTATTCTGTTTGTGGGCAAAGCACTGGGCTCAGCGCGTTCTGTGCGAATTCAGAGTTTAATTTGTTAAGCGAAGCTTTGTGATCTACGGGGCATTCAGAAATAGGTGGGGATGGTTTTCGCAATCAAAGGCGAAGGGGGCTCTAAGGAGCCAGCTGGCAAAAGTATGCAAAGCGCAGTGATTTTTAAAGGAGGCACTTGTTAGGATGTTTGCTTTTAAACTTTTTTCTGCTCTGAGAATTCTTTTTGCTTTGTTTTTCAACCATCCATCAAAAGCAGCAACTAACTGCCCCTTTGTAGATCCCCGGAAGTGCTTGGAAGTCCTTCTGAAGCGGTGACAGGGGGAAAACAATGCCAAGGGAGAACTGCCACCCCTCTTTGCCTGCTTGCTCTCTAGTCCACTGACGGACGGAGAGGATTCTTGCGCAAGCCTGAGGCTTCACATGCCTGCAGGAAGAAAGTGAGGAAAGATTATCGCTGTTGTTTAGAATTCGGGATGGTTTAAGAGTTCCTGACAATGCTTAACCCCGGAGGGGGGATGTGTTAGAAAGGGGGGTCTGTGTTCATCATGGGATTGCAAACTAGTTGCAGGGCTGGTCTTTTTCCTAGCCTCAAGCCCATCTCTGCAGCCCTGCTGAAGAGACCGATTAATGTACACTACGATTGCATTGATAGCTTGAATTTTTAAAGAAGTTACATCTATTCAGCGGCTTAGTGATATTAGACAAATTTATTTAAAGGTAAAGCACAGAATTTGCCTTGGGGTATGGCATGAATTGTGCATATGCACACATATGCACTTGGAAGAAAGCAAAATCATGCTTGCTAACACTTTCAAGTTTAAAGATTAGTTGATTAATGGATGAAGATGCAATCAAATTAATTTACATTAATTTATACTTCAAACAGTTGAAGGTGTTCTCTACTTTAGTGAAGGCCCTCGTTCTACCTTGTAAAAGCTCATTCTCAATGACAAACACTAATCAAACTATGATTAACTATTAAATGTTAGTTGGAGGCTTGGTAAGGGTTTCTCGGGTAACTTAAGGCAAAACAGTTTAAGTACTTTCCTAGTTCGAGTTTCTGCTATTAAGGAAACAAGAGTGACCAAGCAAGCAGTAATTCAGAATGTAAAGAGCCTAGACAATATTCACTGTGCAGTATGTGAGGTGCCAATATATGTCAACATAAATGTCATGGTGGGAACACAAGCCAATAAACAGCTTAAAATAGTGGAAAGCTCTCAGGAGCAAAGAGATGGAGACCTTGATTCCAGTGCCAGTTCTGGCTCTCCCTAGCTGTGAGAATGTTGGCCACTCACTTAACTTTTGTCTCCTCATTTTCTCAACTGCTTATAAGTGTGATATCTTCTTTTGACCCTCCATAGTGTTGTGAGAATCAAACGAATGGATTATGAGAGAAAGTAGTTTGTGAACTTACATGCAAATATTCTCCAAGATGATGTGGGTAATAATGCTCCCTCTCTCATAGTGAGCCTTGACTTGGTGGAGGAGAAATGGTGAATCACACTAGAGAAAAATAATAAATGACCTTTTCATTTTATCCACCAGGAGAGAAGGAAAGCTTTCTACTTCCATAAACGAGTTGAAAGTCATTCTCAGAGGAACTAGGCAATATATAAAGTAAAGGAATACACTGTGAATGAAAATATAAAGGTAATGAAGACTTGATGAAAATAAAAATGCAAGTAGATTTACTTTGAACTATAAAAATGAAAAGGGAAGAGGAAGGGCCCTTGTAGAAAAAGGTGATTCTGTTCAGGGTGTCCGTTCCAGTGAAGTGAACCTGGGTCTTACACTCAAATTTATAGGAAATCACTTTTCTGGTGAGATCATTGAGTTGGTCGTTAACACTGGATGAAGAACTAAGACAGACACTTTTACTGTCATTAGTATGCTATATGATTTTGGTAAAGTCATAAGACTGGTTATTGGTAATATTCACTGAATAGACAAGATGTTATTTAAGGACTTTTCAGTCCTAAAGAACTTCATAAATATTAATACTTATATTTGTATACATAATAAATAGATGCATGTGCAAACATAATTTATTTACATACTAATGCATATAACTGTGATACATAATCTATAAATCTATTATGTATATTGTGTGAAAAATTTAAGTCGGCTGACAACAGAATGATTGAGGACCTACAATCTTCAGTCATTGTGGTAGACGCTGAATGAGATATTGTCATCTCTGCCCTTGAGAAACACGGTGCCCTTGTAAATCACAGTGATTGCTACATGGCATATGATAGTCATGAACAGAACATCATGAGAGCAGCTCATAAAGAAAGTATATATGGTTTCAAAAAGGAGCTTGTATTTGATCTTAGTCTTTCAGGATGTGTTGGATTTTTTTCTAGAGGGAGGAGGGAGAATCAGAGGAAAGAAAAAATAAAAATGAGACGGCATGACAGTATTCCTAGATCTTGAGAGCATTAGTTGTATACTACAGCTCAAACCCGGGATGTTTAGTAAGAATGAAAAGATTCAATGCCAGTGAGATGAAGTGGGACCAGATGGTAGGAAAACTTTTGAACTGTGATAAAGATGTTGGAGTTTTACCTATGAGCAAGTGGAGGCCACTAGAACCTTCCAGCAGTTTGATGTATTATTTGCTTAAAATGAAGCAAGGTGAATCTAAAGGCTAGATTACCACATGCATGACTAAGAGTCAAAGGGAACAACACTGTTACCATGAAGGATATAGTGAAGAGTGAGTAGAGGAGGGCTTAATATCACAACGGAAATGTATGAGGTCAGATTTAGGGTACAGGATATATCTTACCTCCCAAATAATGTAGAAACTAATGTCATCAAGGTCTGTACTCTTTGTGCATCCAGTAATTGAGGCAGGGAGTGAAAAAGGAGAAAGAAGAGATTTCTTGGAGTTGGGAGCAGTGCCAGTTTATTTCAGATATACTGAACCTGAGATGGCAAAGACTTATTCAGATGAATAGGTTTAATAGAAAATTAGTGAATGGATGATTAAAAGAAAGAGTTATGCTGAAAGCACAAGCGTGAAACTCATTAAGTATATAATATTCCAGGTTATGGGAGTTCCTTAAAGAGTAGAAATACTGAAAAGTAAAATCTGAATATGTCACAGTGATTACTAAGATTTTTAAGGTCATGTGGAAAAGAAGTAATGAAAAAGGTTGAGAATGTTTGATCACCCAATATAAGATAATGTTATTGTTGACAATCAGTTTCCTTTACACAGTTCATTGCGTTAAAATAGTATCTTTGTTCTTCAACTTGTTTTAAAAATTACCCTTTTATTTTCTTTTTTGTATTTGTACGAATAGTGCCTACTAATCACTATAAAATGTTCCACAATGTGTATAGGAAGATGTCTAGTTAAATCCTGGCAATCATCAAGTAACAAAGGAGAGGAAGTTATTGTTCCAGGTAGTCGTGACGTGAAGGTGGCTAACACAGCTGTTTTGACTTCAGTTGTGCTTTCAACTTGCCTTTGTTTGGAATATGACACAGTTTGCTCAATAAATGGAGGGAAAGATGGAAAAGAGTGGACATGGTGAGCACTAATGTCAATGGATCATGGTCAACATGGTCAGAAAGTAAATATTCTATCCATGTAATCTAAAAAATTATCTCACACTTTGAATCTTTTCCTTCCATATCCAGTATGTAATATGTATTCTATGGGGCTTTCTTCAGATTAAAATGGTAACATGTATAATGTATCTTAGAGTGTCTGGAACATGTTAGACATTTCATAGGTGATACTTTTAATTATTGTACTTTTTCTACTATATAATACTTAATTTTGCAACCTACATCAGCTTCAGTAAAATGCTTTAGCTCTCTCTAAAACATAGCTCCCTCCCTCTCCCTATTCCTCTGGGTGTACCCTACCCCCACCCTTCCACCCCCTCAATCTCTCTTCTGTAAATGCACTAGAAATTACTAGAAATAGGAGTTGATACAGGTAATCAGAGTGCCAGCACTCCAACAAATTATCAAGAAGGAAACATTATAGAATAGAGAGAATATGGATTTTAGGTTTAGGAAAACCACTGTGTAAACATAACTGCTACCTGCTTAGAGAGGATACTTAAACTTCATAATTTGGTTTTCACTTTAGAAAAGTAGTAGAAGTTCTGGGGAAAGGGGTGCCTGTGAAGTGTTAGCAGTTAATAAATGAGAAAGTATCCAACATAGTGTTCTAAATGTAGTAGATATCCCAAAACTGCGAGCTATCTTCCTCTTCATCTTTTCTTCACCTCTCTCATAATTTGTTAATTATGTAAATAGAAATTTTATATTTCATTTGTTTGGGTTCTCCAGGGATTTTTCAAGAAATTGAAACTTCACAATTTGAAATAATGTGAACAATTTCACATACTTGAAATTTACATTGCTATTTGTCACTTCCAAATTAAATGTTCTTATAAAAGAATTGTTTGTGCTTTAGGCATTATTTTGTTTTACTTCTTAAGAGATGATTCCAACAATTCATACATATATATATATTATATATATATTGTCCTGTTCTTTATATACATAGAACAATTACTGCTCAAATTTTTTTGCGTTTATTAATTATTTGCATCAAAAAGTCAAATTCTCAGGTAGTTTTTTTGAAGCTTTCACATTTTAATGAAACTAAGATAAGGCAGAACCTTCCTCAAACAAATTATAGGTAACTGTCTGGTTTGTAAAATTATAGAATTCTGAATTAAGACAGCGATAAAAGGAAGTTTAAGGTTGCACATAACCCTATTTTTTGTCTACCCATTATTCAATATAGAGTACTGAACCAATTGTGTTAGAATGAGATGCTGGCTTTCTGATTGGATTAGTGGTGAAGTGTGATTGTGCATTGCTTCCTTTAGGAGGAAATGAAGCCTCTAGACCCCTGATGTGAGTTAGATGGTGCCACTGAACAGTGGAGTCCCTCAGTATAGTGCATATATGTAATAGGCTCTCTGAAAATTAACACAAGAGCCTATGATACTAATAAAAGTATTCTTTAATGAAAAGAATGCATGAAGTGTGAGTTAGAGGTGTCAGTGTGTCAGAAGATATGGATCTTCTTAAATTTTCTGCATCAGAAATTTACACTGATACTTTGAATCCATTACAGTGATTTAAAAATGTAAATGCATTTAGTTCCCAAGTACCTGAACTATAAGGAAGTTTATATTTAGAGAAAGTAATGTAACCATTGAAAGCATATTGAAAAGGGTGGGGAAAACAGCAGTACTCAAAACAATAATACCAGGAAGAAGCCTGTATTATTTCTGTTGCCTAATAGGACCAAACCAAAAGTATGCTGTTGCATTTTTCAGAAATATTGAGCTAACTGACATTTTGCACAGTTCATGTAATACATAAAATTATAATTGTAGTTTGCATAATTTTTGTTGGTAACATACTATTATGTAAAAGTTAGATTATGTGAAAAGAAATGAAACAAGGGCAGATAGGCACACAATAATTTTCAAATGGCACCTGTGATATGGAAATGTTGAGGTAGTTCTAAGATACAGGAGATGTCAGAGACTGGTAGCTTTTATGATAGTCAATATGCATGGTGGCTAAAATAAAAATCTATGCTGTGTGTGATGTTACATGGCTGTGATTCGGCATTTAGGAAGCTGAGGCACAAGGATTGCAGTGAATTTGAGACCAGTCTGGGCTGCATAGCAAGTTCAAAGCCATGAACTATAAATGATTGCTAAAATTTTGGAAGAAAGTAAGAATTTTTAAGTGAAAAAGAAAAAAAACAAATGAAGAGAGGCGACAACTTGACAATTAATTTAATTTAATTTTTTTTGTCTTTGTGAGACAGGATTTCACTGTTAAGGTCAGACTGTACTTGAACCCAAGTTGTAGCCTCAAGCTGGCCTCATACTTGCAGTGGTCCTCCTGCCTTGGCCTTCCAGCTGCTGGGATTACAGGCATGCACCACCATGCCCAACTTAAATACACACACACACACACACACATTGTTTTATTTATTTATTTTTTTAAGTACCTGGGATCAAACTCATGACCTTACACTTGCCAGACAGGCACTTATGCTGCTGAGCTAAATCCCCAGCTAAGTTTATATTTAATGACTATTTTGAAGCAGTTTAGACCTAGAAAAATCAAGCAACAAGTACTATTTCCATCTATTCCCCTATTCTCTTCCTAGTTTCACTATTATTAAGATCTTACATTAGTTAATGTGATATAATTTTACAGATAATGCCCCATTACTGATGGTTTCCATTAGAGTTCACTCTTTGTGTTGTACGTCCTCTAGATTTTGAAAAATATATAAAAACCTGTAATATAGCCATCATTACAGTATTTTACAGGGTAGATTTGATATAGGAGAATGAAACTCCTGACCTACTATGTCCGAGTTCGTGTTCTCTAAAATCGAAGAATGAATTTTAGGAACAACAGAAGTGAAGAGTGGAATATATTTATTGAGAGAAAGCTCCTGTCTGGAGAGAGACAGAAGGGGGTCCTGAGCGGGTTGCCCAGGGCTCTGTGTTTTCCAGGGACTTTTATAGAGTAAAACCATGGGTTCAAGGTGGGGAAGACTGGGAACTCATAAAGCAGATGGGCATAAGGTGGGATATAACTATAGTTAGCCAATAAGGTCAATAGTTCAGGTAAAATTGATTACATTAGGGACAAATGGGAAAGCAAGTCAGGTAGCAAGCAGGCATTCTTGGAGCTGTGACCTTTCCCCTAGAAGGATGGGATAGTGACTCCAGGATGAGGGGAACTAATTAGAATATCAGTCTTTCGGATGTGGATTCATTTGTTTGATCCTTTGTCTTGAGGCCTGGCCCATAGCATGAGGTGTCTGCCTTCCCTGCAGTTTCCAGGTGTCAGCACTGGCTCTATTGAGGACCCAATTTTATCTCACTGCTTATAATATTTCTGACTAACTCTGTTGCCTGCTACAGGTTCACTGCCATAAAAATTTCCTTTGTTCCACCTAATCATTCTTGCTCTTTTAGTGTGAATCCCTACTGATCTTTTTATTGTCTGCTTACTTGTGTTTTTTAAATATCATATAGTTGGAATCATAAGTACATAGCTTTTTTAGATTGATTTCTTTCACTTAATAATAATCATTCAAATTTTCTCCATGTCTCTTGGTGGTTTGATAGCTCATTACTTTTTAGTTCTGAATAATATTCCATTTTATGTATAAGCGTATAGAATGGCCAGACGACCGTGAAGTGCTGGCAGGTATACATATGAATGTACAGATTGTTG
>PVJX010031586.1:0-21107 GCA_004027295.1 Dolichotis patagonum
CCTAAAGAGCCATAATTCTCCTGGTCTATACTCATTCAAGCTCTAACTCAGCTGTTTAAGGGCATTTGGTGGGCAGCAGCCTCAGCATCCTCTGGGAGCTTGTTGGAAGGGGAGAATTCCAGGCCCACCCCAGACCTCCTGAATGAGAAGCTACATTTTAACAAGATCCTGGGTGATAACTTTGTTTGCATGTTAAAGTTTGAGGCCCAGTGGGTTCCAGTGCCCAGGTGAGTAAGTTAACACTTTGGGGGTAGTGGCTCCAACTTGGGGTGCATGTTAGACTCATGGTGGGGAGGGGCTTAACATTTCAGATGTCAAGCCTCACCTCAGAACAGAATCTCAGAACTCCGAGTGGTGGGGCACACCTGTAACCCAGGGAAGCTGAGGCAAGAGGCTCACTATGAGATCGAGACCAGCCTGAACTGCATAGTGGGATCCTGCCTCAACAAAACAAAACAGAATCTCCAAGGGTGGACAGGAACAGTACATATGACACCCTAACATGTAGCCAAATTTGGTCACCCCTGGTGAATTGGGGGGGTATCAGGGGTCGAACTCAGAACCTCACACTTGCCAGGCAGGTGCTTATGCCACTGAGCTATATTCCCAGCCCTGGCACCCACTTTTTGGTAGAAATAGTAGGATTTTATCTTTAAATTTTGTGACAGGTTCTCACTGTGTAGCTCAGGCTGTGCTTAAACTCTCTATGTGGTCCAGGCTGGCCTCAAACTCACCACAATCCTCCTGCTTCAGCCTCTGGAGTATCAGGATTACAGGTGTGCTCCACCATGCCTGGCCAAAGATTCCATTATAATCAAAGATCCTAGCAGGATGTGGTGGCATGAGCCTGTATTCATAGCATTTGGGAGGCTGAGGCAGGACCTTCCTAGATCTCTATTTCATTCCCTAGATCATCATGGCCTTTTCCCCAAAGTCATCAGAATATACTTCTCACCTCCCTTTACAGGTATGGAAAGTGAGGTTCAGAATGGGGATGGGAAGTTCCTCAGACACTCACAGCTAGTTATCATCAGAGCAGGCCTCAGAGAGTAGGTCTTCCCTTCCATATGGTCTCTCCCATGCGCTCTTCTGGAGGACGACTTAGTCTGATGCCAAATCTCTGGGGTCTAACCTGGTATTCAAGCAATATTTGGAGCCGCTTTTGCAGATCAGATCCATTGTGAGTCCTGGCTTGGGTTTACTTAGATTTGGAGTTCAGTTCTGCCATTATTAGCTTTGGAATGTTGGCCAAGGTACTTAATCTCTCTATGTCAAATGAGGATTGGACCTACCTACTCATACGGGTGAGAATTAAACAAGATAATGTGTATACATTATTTTCAAAATAATAATTACGGTGATATTCCAACAGTAACCAGAATAGTGCTGGATCTTGGCTGGTCCCCACCAGGGGATAGGCAGCTATATGAATATTAGGTAGATATTACATAGAAATAGTATACATTCAGTCATTGAGGGAAAAACATTTATGGAGCAGTTAATTATATGCTATTTGTATTAATATTTTCCATCTAAAGGTTTCTCTAGGTATACCTTGCAGGGAATTGATTGGTATAGTTTAAAGATTTCTCCCTGAAAAGCAGGCCTGGTTCTTAGCTTTATTCCCACTGAATCCCTGGAAGCTGGAAGAAATCTCTGGCATAGAACTGAAGTGTTCTTAGCCCTTGGCAGCATGATGCAAAAGCCTGCCCCCTGGTGGCTGATGGCAACTTCAAGCCATAAGTCAAACTGTGGTGCAGTTTAACTTAGGGAAAGTTGCACAGGTGGGAAGTACCGAGCTTGTTGAGCGCAAAGAAGAGGTTAAATGTCCAATAAAATGATCCAAATTGAGACCTTGGATTTTTCCCCCTCCAAAAAATACACTGGGAATTGGTAGTATTGCCCTTACTAGCTTTATATGCATAATTTTTTGTATAACATCACACACTAATATTCTGCTTTATTTCTCACACTTCCTACAGATTTGTATATATCTTGCATACCGTGGGGCATTTAATGAGAAAATATACAGCACATGTTCTCAATATATGTCCATAGATTTGAACTTAATTACACATCACCAAGGAAGAGGAGATCCAACAGGCTTTCAGAGGGGGGAAAAAACTCATTTCATAGAAAGTTTTTTGAAAATATTTGAAAATATTTGAAAATATAAATGTGATCAGAGTTATCAAACCTGGTATCTGAAAATCAGTGGAACAATACCTTCTAAAGGAAAAGTATTTCCTGCCTAGAATTCTATACCCAAACTACCAAGAAGTATAAGGGAAGGATCCATTTTCAGACATGCAGAGTTTTAAAAAAAAGTGTACCCTTACCATCCCTTTTAGGAAGCTGCTAAAGGATACGCTCCAGCAGAGCAAGGGAAGAAACCTAGACAGAGTAAGATGCGAGATAAAAAAAATAGGGACTCCAGTACAAAAGCTGTGCCAGTGCGAAACACCAAACCAAAGGAAAGTCCCCAGTGGCCAGGGAACGATGTGGCAGGCACAGGAAGCAATGTACTCAGATTGAAGCTGGTCAGAAGACTTCAGGGAAGATCAATTCCATAGGACAGAATTGTGCTGAAAATATGAAGAGGAGGTTTACACACCTGGGGAAAAACGAAAGGTTGGAGTAGTGATAAGCACTAGCAACAGAACTAAATAAATGGAAGAAAGGCATTACAAAGATTAACAGACACAATCATAATAATGGGAACAAACACAACTTTGTATCTTAAAGTCATTGTTTTGGTTGATACAGTTTTATTGGGAGGATGGGGGAATGGGAAGTGGGCATGTGTGGGTGGTTGAAATGTGGGTGGGGCAAAGGGAGTTAACCCATTGTCTGCCATATTGAAAAGGCTGTGGCTTGTAAATGCCTAACATGGAGAAAATTAGAAGTATCAATAATATTCATGTTACTCAGACATTAGAAGTAAATGTCAAAAGAATCATTTGTTGCAAGTTGAAAACAAGTGCAGGGGTGGGGGTCAGGAAAGGGAGCTAGGCAACTGATATTTGTGACACATAGCTATTTGCTCCTTTCAACTGGGGTAACTTTTATCAAGTTATCATTATTTAAAACAAGCCAGATTTAATGGAGAGGAAGGTACTTTGCCAAGACTGATAGGTGATGTCAAGGGATGTGGTCATCTCCATCCTGGATTTGGTAATGTTGGTTCTGAGATGGATACTCACGACCTGCATTCCTGGAGTTCAGAGGAGGCCATCTCCCTTCAGGTGAACTGTGATCTCCAACCTCATACAGGGGCACACCTCAGAAAATTGGGATGTGTGGTTGCCCTAGTTTTTTGCTTTTGTTTTTACCTTTATGTGATTTTTTTTTTTGCTCCTAATATTTTTAACACTTGTGAATTCCACGGTATCTTACCCTTTCCACTTATAAGTCACTATCTGTGCCATCATCCAAAGTATCATGACAAGGTGGTCTCCTCTGGAATCTGTGAACAAATCCTGTGCCAGCTCCTAGTCACTGAAATGTGAAGACTGGGAACTTCCTGGAACCCTCCCTGTGCCCCGTCTCAGAGCCCACTAAATGCTTATGTCCTCCCTGTGTTCCCTCCACTCCTTTCCATCACCACAGCTTGGTTCAGACTCTTGTGGCTTCTCACCCAGGCCCACACTGCCAGCACCTCATTGTTCTTCCTCCTTCTGAATTACTGCCAAGTGCTGTTCCGTGGGACTTTCAGGCTTTCCCCAGGTCACTCCCCTGACTCAAGTCCTCCGGGGGCTGCCTCTGGCTCTCAGAGGACTCCCACTCCCCAGTTTAGCACACAGGGCCTTTATGACACTGCTCTGACCACATCTCTCAGCACCACCCTTTCTCACTTTTTTCCTGACAGAGTTACCTGCAGCCCCCCCCAAAGCATTATGAACCCATCATGCTGTGCAGGTGCCATACCTCACAATGCAGGACAAATATCACCTCCTCCAGGAAGCCTTCTGCAGCTACAAGTGTGAATCACAGGCCTCTTCCTCACCGGGTAAGTGCATCTGGATGGGAGTTCTGGTTACACTCTAACATCAATGTTTATTATTCAAGTCATCCACTTCCTGTGAATTCCTCAAGTTTATGAATCATGTCCTATTCATATTCAGGCTCCAGCTCCACTCCATGCCCACAAAAACAATAGGGAGGACGGATTGAGCGGACTCCCTGATTCATGTCACAGGGCCACCCCACCCAGGTGGCCTCAGATAGACAGTTGTGGCCCTGTGTTCCAGAGGCTCATGTTTCCTCTCTAGCTTTTGTTTTACTTCATCTTTTCTAGGCTGCCTCCGTAAGGAGTGTGGTCCTCACTGCTATTTCTCACGAAGCCCATAGGGTGGGATGCTGGGGAGGGCACTCCTGCACCCAGTGGGCACTGGGTTGTGTCCCCACTAAAGGAGCCCCAGTCCAGAGATTCTCCAAGTCTGACTTGTTGTTGTTGTTTGGGGACAGGGTCTTTTACATAGCTCAGGCTGGCCTGGGACTCACTGTATAACCCAGAATGGCTGCACATTCATGGTGATCCTGCCTCAGCCTCCTGGGTGCTGGGATTATAGGTGTGCATCTCCATATACGAGTCAGACTGTTTTTAAAAGGTTGTGTCCAGGGCCTTCATGGGCCTGAAGGAAAGGTAGGATCCATTCTCTTTGGAAGAGATTTCAGGATGAAGCTCTCTGCCTGGACTTTTGGATGCCAGGCTCTGTTCCCTGAAAATGTAGGAACATATCCACAAAGACCTCAAATGGTGTTGGTCCTTCCTTAAAAGAAGGCCCACTTCTCTTCCTCAGCTGTGTGTACTTGAGTGTGCTCTTCACCATGTTACTCTTCATACCTTTTATATATTTTGACTACTTTTAGTAATTAGAAAACAAATCTTTGCTTCCTCCAGATTCGAGAAAGACCCAAGTAAAACACATGAGTCAAAGCGGAAGGAGATAGTAAAAACAGCGTTTGTTTTTTGCATAATCTATAGAAAGCCTGGAGGTGTGAGGCTCAGTTTGCATAATGGACTAGAGGAACTGTATGCAGCTAGATTTGTTGATTGCCAGGGCAATAGTCAAAGGCTCAGGAGATGCCAAAACAAAGTGCTGGCAGGCCAGGACTCTGCTGTGCTGGGGCCTTACAGTTGGAGAAAGACAGACAAGATCATCCGGCCCCTCCATTTAAGAGAGAGAAAATCTGGGCTCAGCAAATTTAGAGTCATTCATTCACCCACCCACCCATTTAATGTTCCCCAGGCCAGGCACCACTCCAGGTGTAGGGAAAGAAGTTCAACAAAGATGAAGTCTTCCAGGAATCCCCAAAGTAGTGGTGAGACACATACATGGACAAATCATTGCAGGGTGCACAGTCAGTGCTATAGTAGAAGTGCATGCTGGTTCATGGGTGGCAAAGCCAGGGATCAGATGGGGCTTCTCAGAAAGATGTTTGGATGAGTTTTTGATGGATAGGCAAGAATTATCCAGGCCCTGCAGCAGGTGTTGAGGATCCAATGATGAGCAAAATGGGTGAGGTCCTTCCCTGCCCTCAGGAAACTTACAGTGCAGATGAGGAATTTCCATAAGTGCTGGGAATATTGTTTGTGATAATCTCATAAAATTTGGCTGGACTTTCATTGGGTTCTTTAGTGACTTTGGTTACTTTGGACATGCTTATTGGCTTTTTGCTTTCTTCCTTGAGTCCTGCAAGGAGGTCTGTGACATATTGATCTAAGCCCTCATGGCCTTCTGTTGTATTGCAGTCCCAGTTTGGATGCACTCAAGGAAGGACTGTGTGCAGCCAAGCATCAGGATCAACCATGGTGGTGGGGCTTTTGATCTTAGACAGACTTGGGCCTCTTCTAGAATGTAGCAGCAATCTTTAGTATTGAACAGAGTCAGAAGGAGCTGTTGACAGTCATCCCATATTGGCAGGTAGGACTGGAAGATGGATGTAAGGAGGTCAGTCATTGCCTGGGGATGTAAGGAGGTCATTCATTATAGGACAGGTTATGGTACTTCCAATCCAGGAGGTCAGTAGAGCTAAATGGCTGATGACACATCAAGGTTGATTGGTTCAGTGCATCTCCCTGGGCTCTGGGTAGACACGCAGCAGCAGCTGGAGATGAACTGGAACTTTGAGTTATGTGGCAGAGCACAGGCAATGGCTGATAGGGCTGTCAGTGTCCTTGTCTGTGTAGATAGCACCTGATAAGGAATCAGCCTGGGGCTCAGGAAGTACTGCAGTGGTTATTGGCAGTGCAGCTGTGAAGTCTGAAATGGCAAGAAACTATGGTAGATATAGGTCTCTGGGCCACTAGAGGGCGCAACTGGGGCAAGTGAAATCGGCTGTGGGTTTTGTGATGTGCTTGACAGTGGCGACAGCAGCAGCACTATGGATCTTGGGAGGACAGGGGATGGTAGCAGCAGCCTTGGCTATGATGGCAGCAGCCCTGGCAGTGGTGGCAGCAGCAGCAGTGGCATTGGCTGTGGCTGTGGCAGTGGCACTTGGATTGGCAGTGGGGGCACCAAGGCCAGCTGGGTGGCTTGAGGCCTGTGATTGTAAGGAGGAGGCAGATTGGATTTAGAGTCTTTAGATAGGAAAAGACAAAGTTTCTTCAGTTTAGAACAGGCCTGAGAGTGTTTCAGGCAGCCTCTGAAATTTGTTTGGTCCTCTTGCCATGCAGGGTACAGGTACAAGGTGGCAGATTTTGACACAAATTAAGTGACAAGTCAGTATAAGGGAACTGGTCAGGGAAGCTGGTTACACCATTCCAGATTTGCCAGTTGGTCTCGACATTGAGACCTCCCTTAGGTGGCCAATCCAGGCACAGATCCAGCTGGTCAATCTCACAGGATGTTTGGGGCTTCTGAGGTTTCATTTTTACTCTGCGGTCATCAGAGCTTTTCAGTTTTTCAGCCTACAGTCTAGGATCATAGGTTTTCTCTGGCTTGTGCCCATTCTAGCTCCCTATAGTGTATGTGGTGTACCCTTGAATAGTAGTACAACAGACAGAGGGTGGGTGCCCCTCAGAGAGAGACCATTCAGATGCCTGCCTGGCTGCTTGCCTCTGGGCAACGTTGGGGCCACCTGGACTATACAGAAGCATTGGCAGGTTCTCCATTTTGTGCTTATTAGATGCGTCCATGGAACCACAGGTTGGAGCCCAATCAAGCTCTGTAGCTCTAAGGTCCCTAAGGGGCCTTTCACCATGGAGCACAGATGAAATGGCCTACTGCTTTTTCTGTCTGTTACAAACACACAGTCACTCAGCAGACACTCAGATTACACATGCCAAACCCTTTTCCCTCTCAGGTGGCCTTAACTGATGAAAGATGCTGAAAGACTGACTGGGGCACCCCAGGGATCTTACCTTATCTGATGATCTGATCTGACCGTGTCCTTTCCCTCTCTTGTATGTCTGATGAGGACCATTAGCATCAAGCAGACACCTTCAGTCCAGGTCACCAAGGAGACTCCAAGAAGGTCTGGAGGGCATTCCTTCCATTCAAGGATCCTGGGGAGGTCCCTGCTTCAGCCCTCAGGCTTTAGCTGGTGACTTAAGCAGTTAGCATGGTCTTCCCAGTCAGGGGACCAAGAAATGTTATGGAAAACAGACTGAGCGTGGGAAGAAATGGTACCAAGATGGCTAAGGAGGCAGTTTATTACACTGGTGGGCTTGACTTGGATCTCTCCCAAAGAGTCAGAGCCCCCACCCTGTGGGGTCTTGGAGCTTTTATGGGGAGAGCAAGTAAGGAGTACAAAGGCAGATTTGGTGAATTATGATTGGTGGGTTGAGTGACATCTTGGATTCCTAAGGGGGTTTAAACATTTCACATTACATTGCAAGGCCATCAGTTATGTAAAGCATGGGTTCTACAAAGAAAGAAATGTCCTGTTACATTTTAAATTGCATTGCACAGCCATCAATTATACAAGTAAAGACAGTAAAGATGTGGTAAAGACAGGTTCTACAAAGGAAGAAATGTTCTGTTATCAGGCCTGTCCAGATGTGTCCGCCTGGTTTTAGAGGGCATATTTGGTAGGCTTTATTTAAAATTTTAATTTTTCTTTCACTTGAACTCACTATGTAGCTCAGGCTGGCTTAAAATTTATGGTGATTCTCCTGCTTCAGCCTCCAAAGTGCTGGGATTACAGGTGTGCACCATCATACTTGGCTTTCCCAAGTCAGTAACCATGTGAAGTTCCTGCTGTGGGTGCCACCAACAGCCCTGGGCTCTGAATGGACCCTGAAAGTGTTTCCTGGTGTTTCAAAAGGGGAAACTAAGGGACTGCACTGCAGATACAACCCTCCCCCGTTGAGCTGATTGCAAATGCAGATGCCCACCTTGAACCAGCACAGGTTCAGAGCCTCTATGTTTTCGGGTGCTGAAACACCGATGATGGGCAGGGGTCACAGAGTCACAGAAGGGAGCTGAGGGACCCAGGAGCAGGAGGGACAGGGCAAAACCTGGTGAGTGGCAGCTCCAGGGCTGGAACACACTCAAGACTCTTGCTTTCACGATTCTTCCTGCCTGGCAACAGTTTTCTCTACGCAACAGACAGCACAGCTGCCTGAGGAACTAATTTCACCCCAATGGCTCCAGCTCCCGGGAGAAGGAGGCATTCTCGAATTTTTATCCTGAACGCAAAGCCCCATTGTCCATGCCTAGTCTTGGAGAAAGGGCTGATAAGAGCAGGAGGACTCATAGGGGTCCTACTGGAGGGGGAGATGAGCAGAGCCAGAAAGACAGCAGCAGGTAACCAATCAAAAAGTCAGTCGCTCTGTGCCCTCCACTCCCTTGTCAGCACTGAAAGGCACACTGGTTTAGGAACGAGGGCCGTGGCTCCCTACCCTGCTGCGGCAGCACGGTGCCGCTTCTTGAAGTCCACAGTGTGGCTGAGGGGTGCCCCAACTTCCAGGGCTTCAGGGCCTTTGATTTCTCCTGCACAAGGAGCTGTGTGATTCTGCAGGTGACTCTAGAACCCAAACATAACTTTGTGTCTTTGCTGTTGTTTCTTGCTTGTGCAGATCACTGTGTGATAATTGTCTTTTCTGAGCTTCCCTGACTCAGTTTTCACTTTTTAACGTGCATCTTGGTCCCCAGCCCCCCACAGGGCCTGTGTGCCCCACAGAAAGGCATGTTTGCTTCTGGCTTTCTAATCCTTAAAGTCCAGGATTGAAGGACATTTTTTGCTTCAGAGCATGGTGGCACACACTGTACTCTCAACACTTGGGAGGCTGAGGCAGAACGGGCTACAAGGTGGATTTAACTCAGCAGCAAAGTGCGTGCCTGACAAGCACAAGGTCCTGAGTTTGATTCCTGGTAAAACCCTGCCCTCTACCCAAGAAAGACTTAATGGGAAATCTTAAAAGGATGATATAGATAATCCCAGAATGGACTACAAAAGGAGTTCAAGGTTAGCCTGAACTGCATAGCAAGACCCTGTCTCAAACAAGCAACTGAACAGAGCAGCAGTTCTTACACAGTGGTATGAGATGATTTCAGGTGGTGTACCAGTGACCCCGGGGATGCTGGCCAGCAGAGGCCTCCTGTTCAATCTCAGGAGGACACATACCCAGTGCTCACTTCTCCCCACTCCTGTCTTTCCCTCCTGCCCCATGTGTGGCTTATCCGAGTTCCCTGCTTGACACGCATCTCCACTTCAACTTTCTCATTTGCATATTGCTGATTTTTTTTTTTGTCTTTTTGAGACAGGGTATCTCTCTGAAGTTCAAGCTGGTCTTGAGCTCACTTTGTAACCCAGGCTGTCCTCAAACTTGCAACGATCCTCTTGCTTCAGACTCCTGAGTGCTGGGATTACAGGCATGCACCACCACACACTCTGCTCATGTTGCTGATTTTTGCAGAACCTTTATGTTAGGGTTTCTGTGGGCAGTGTCCCTGACAGCCCATGCATTAACAGCTTGTTTTCTGGGGTGGTCCTACTGGGAGGTGTTGGACCCTTGTGTGTGTGTGTGTGTGTGTGCACGCATGTGCATACTCGCAAGCACATCTGCATGTGTTTTTAGGGGGAGGGAGTCAGTGGGAGTTGTGGTTATTAATGGCATGCTCTTCAAAGGGATGGTGACACCCTGGTCTCTCTCTCTCTCCTTTGTTCCTTCTCCCTTTCCTCATGCATGTTAGGCTGGTGCTGTGCCACCAAGCTACACTCTGGCCTACTCCCCTTTCTTTCATTTCCTCACCATAAGGTGAACAGGTTTTGCTCTGTACATGTTCCCTTGCACCCTCTGTAGGCTCACAAGTTCTGAGGCCAACTGACCACAAACTGAAACTTTCTACACTGTGAATCCAAGTTCTGCTTTTGTCTTTGTAAGACGCTTGGCTCAGGTGTTTATTACAGTAACAGAAAGCTGACAACTCACAGCTTCAGAGTCCTCTCCTAACCTGGAGCTCCCCTTCCCAGAACTACAACCTGTTTTGGTCTCCAGGTAGGCCCAATCCCCCTCTCCTATCGTCCGGTCCTATTTGACTCCCTGGGCTCCACCCTCAGTGATGGCCTCTCCACACTTGAACCCCACATGCACAGATAGCACCCCAAGTCTGCTCACCTTGTCCCCTCACCAGCCCAGCTCGGCTCTCTAGGCCAGAGCCTGCTGTGGAGCCCCCCTGCCCATGAGATTCCCAGGTCCTGTGACCTCACCTCCTTCTGCCTTCTCCTCCTCTCTTGGACTGTGGACCCCCACCCACCTCGCATGGTCCTTGCTGCCCCTGTGCTCCCGCTGCACATCACCTTCCACAGCGACTTTGCCCTGCTGATCACGCCTTCTCTTCTGCTCAGACTTATCTACTCATTTCCTTCCCAATACGGAACTGAAGCAGTAAGGGAATTGAGGGGGGTTCAGGGACCAATAAGAGGCGCAGGATGCTGTCAGGTAGGAGGAGTAACTTCTGACGGTCTCCAGCATCTTAGAGCAACTGTGATTGATGGCAATTCATTGAATATTTGACAATAGCTGGCGGGGAGAATTTTGAATGTTTCCAACACTAAAAAAATGACAAATGTCTGAGGAAAGGGATGTGCTGATTACTCCAATCCAGTCACCACGCATTGTAGGCATGTTTTAAAATGTCACCCTGTACCCCATACATATGTACAAGTACTCTAGGTTGGCTAATTATTTTTAGTTTAAAAAGTCGGCTGATTATAAAGATGATGCAAATAACAGCATAGATGGCTCACAGATGCCACAGAAAGTGGTGTTGGCATGTGAACGTGACCGCAACCTAGAGGAGCAGCTATAAACTCAGATGGGAAACGGCTGGCAACCGATCTGTTGGTATGGCCCGGCTCTGCCATGAATCAGGCAACCACAAACCAAAACTATTGACACAACCCGTTGTTGTTTCCCCGCAACCTCAGCAGCACATGGCTAGGGCTCTCTTCTTTGTGTGCTCAGGTTTAAGTGCCATACAGAGAGCTTCTTGCCTGTGTATCCCAGACACTCACTCTTTTTGGAAGCTGCCAGGAGCCTGCTGAGTTAGGGATGGAGGAGGGGGCAAGGATGGAGGGTGGGGCTGGGCTCAGTGATTCCTACCCATTCATTCATTTATTCGGTGAGCATTCCCAGGTCCTCACTGTGTCCAGCACTGCTCTAGGCACAGGAGATAGAAGGGTGAACACACTGCCAAGGTCCTAAACTTCTCCAGGTTTATGACTGTGGACAAGACAGTCCATAACACCTTCTATGATATCCTGTAAGCGAATGAGACAGAGCGTGAGGCAGGAGTTAGGGGAGGTCTGGCTGGGGAAAAGACATTTGAGCAGAAGTGAGGAAACAAGCCATGTGGGATCTGGACCAAGAGTGTCCTGGCCCTGGAAATAGCAAGGACAAAGGCCCTGGGGTGGCAACAGGCTAGAGGTGTTCAAGGCTCAGTGGAGAGGCTGGTGCAGCCAGAGTAGAGAGACTGAGAGGGAGAGTGGAGGTCAGGCAGCAGGGGGAGTTGGAGGGGGTAGGGTCTGTGGGGATCCAGTGAGGATGTGGGCTCTGTGTGATGCCTGCGGTCCTGAGGGCTATGCAGGGGAGATGTGGGTGACTTGTGCTCAGGTAAAATCTCTCTGGCTGCCTTCTGTGAATTGATGGGGGAGCAGTTAGGAGCTGCCTCAGTTTCCCAGAGAAGACTGAGGAGAGACATGGGCACGCTGACAGGTAGATGTGGTCAGTCATGTGGCCAGTGAGAAATGGGGGATTCTCTTGTGCAAATGGAGCTCAGCATCAGTGCTTTGGGAGTCACAAAGGCAGAAGAAAATAGGATCATCTCCCTGGCTATTGGAGCACCTCAGGCTGAGAGGTAGAATATCCATCACCCACACAGGCTGCTTTGGGCACTGATGCTTCCTCTCCCTAGCATGCTGGTCCCTTCCTTTCTTATCTGCTTCGCTCTGCTCGTTATTCAGGTCAGGGTTCACAACACTGTGCCTGCTGTCACTCCAGACGCCTTCCTCTCTGAGTCCCTGGGGGTGCACTCCTAGATTCTGCACTTTCCTTCCCTTTGCTGTTTGAAGCAATCATTGTCACCGAATGGATGAGTCCTTTTTGTTGCTTCTTCATGCCTTGCTCTGCTTCATGCCTCCCCTTCCTTAGCCCCCAGCAGAGCTTTCTGATTCCTTCCCTATCCCCCTAGGAGAATTTGCATTTTGATTTTAATAAATATCTTAGGTCATAAGAACAAGGATCTAAGAATAGGATTTCAGACAACAGCTCAGGCATGAAAGGAGTCATTTGTTTTTAGGAGACTGTTTATGTGAAGAGGGGTTCTTGTGTTCTTGGGATCATCTTCTGTGGCTATCAGGTATCTCACAAAAGTCCTTCATTTACTGCACTCAGGATGCTTGACACCAACACTTTAGCACAAGTGACATTTGAACATATTATTTAAAATTCATTAGGCTTTCTCACTTGTAAAAATCATCAAGTCATGGACCCGGCACACATCTTCATCCTGTCCCTGACCTTGCTTGCCGTCTTCCACCCTTCTTTTTCACCCTCAGTGGCATATGTCAGACTCGATGACTCCAGATGGCCCCTAAGTTGATGATCCTGCTTGGTGTCAATCAGTCTGGCAAGCATGAGGAACTCAGGGCTCACAAAACTGTGACAGCTGGAGAGAGCCCCTGATCGCCTCCCAGTCCAATGTTACGTACCCCGGGCCCTGGTTTCTACAGCAGCTGTATCTCTTGTTCTTGAGGGACTGCTGTGGTGACTGATGGTGAGTTTTTCCCCGGGGGTCTACAAGGATTTCAGGAGCCTATGAACTCTAGGAATCACAGAACTTAAGTTTGATGAGCACATGTGTATTTTGTAAGGGGAGAAGAGGAAAATTCACAGTTTTCACCACATCTTCAAAGCAGTCCAATGACCCCAAAGGATATCAGAATCATCACTTTATATGACTAATACGTATATTTCAGGTCAAAAGATCTGTTTTGGGGCATGTCTTCTGCCATCTGCCCTCACTCTATGTATGCCATGTTTATCTTGTCACCAAGGCAACCAGTTTATGTAGTGCAAAATCAAATGTGGATTTCCTGATACAGATTGTGCCCTTTGGAAGCAAGCTTTGAGGCCATAGAAGGTGTTAGATTAATTTTGAGCACAGTGAATCACATTTTTGGTGAGACTATCCTTGCCTGTAGAAGGTGACACTTTATTCTCCTTCCATTTGCATGGAGTGGCAGGGGACTACAGAAGAATTTAGTCTCTGGCTTCCATATTTCGTGTGCCTTGGGCCCCAGAAAAGAGAGGAAGCTGCAGAAAGAGCTGTGGGAAGGGCAGGGAGTGGGAACTGCTTCTGCTTATCTGCCCATCTATCAGATCTGTGTTTCAGTTAAGACTGAAATCACTTGGCAGCCACACGTTTCAGCTTGAGGTAATCCCTCACTGCTTAAAGGTTAAGAAAGCCAGCCTGCTGACACAGGCCTTTCTCCCCTGCCAGTCTACACCACACTGACTCTTTAGTCATCACAACTGAATGAGGAGGCTGACAAAAATAAGGTTCAATTGCAAGGAAACAGGGCAGCAAGGTGGTGACTGTTTCAGAGTCTAAAGATTAGGAATTGAGTTGGGCAAGCCATGCTGCTGTGATTGTCAATTTAAGGAAGGCCTACCTCACAGATTAGTAAGGCTCTGGGTGTGTTTGTGGCTGCAAACTGAGGAAAGAAGACCCAACCTGGATATGCGTGGTACCAGCCAATAAGTGCGAAGTTTGGGTAGAATAAAAAGGGAAAGAGGATGTCTTCTGGTTTTTGCCAGATGAGTTTCAGCCTTCACCATTGCCTCTGAACATTCATCTTCAGTTCCTTCAGGCTTCTACTGTAGACTTTTCAGCCTTCCAACATAGACTCTTCAACTTTCTGACATAAACTCACATCAGACTTTGCAGTAAGCCCCAAGCCTTCAGCCTTAAACTGGATCCTCCAGGCCCCCAGTGAACAAGGACTCCATTTGCAGCTGGACTGTCGGCCATGTGTGTTATACTCTGGCAGAAAATTTGTCTACATTTTGCTTGTGTCCTGAGACATCGTGAAAGCCTGAGGTTAAGGGTGGCAAACTAATTAATCTAGCAAAGAAAATTTCAAGGAATCCCAACAGTCATGCTGTAAAATGGTTACTGCTTGCTGCTTTTAGCAAGATCTACTTTGAGAAATAGGAGCAAATAGTCCACTGAAAAAGTTTTCAGTTTTTCCAAAAAGAAAGTGCCCACAAAGAGCAGAGAAAAACCTGTTTGCTGAAAAGATTAGCATTAAAAAGACACCAGGAGCACAAGGAGTGAGCAAAGCCAGCCGAGAAGTAGAGAGAGAGACCATGAGGGCTACGACCACCAGCATTTCCACAGGGGCATGGCACCCCAAGCCCCTTGGAGTTTACAATTTGCTACAGCTTGCCTGGGGTGCTGGTCATGGAGCTACAGGATTTAATGTTTGTCCTGCTGGGTTCCAGTCTTGCATTGGTCCCACTGGTTTCTACACCCCTATTCCTCCTGTTAGAAATGGGAGCATTTACCCTGTGGCAAAGGTGTGTGTACGATGTTACAGTGGCTCACAGCTAAGAGTCTGCCTTAAGTCTCAGAGAACTTTGGACTTGGACTTTTTAGCAATGCTGGAACTTTTTAGCAATGCTGAAACTTTTCAGGACTTTGACAGTGCCTAGAGGTGAACGAAATGCATTTTCCATAAAGAGAGGTACATGAATCTTTAGGGGGCCAGGGGAAGAATGTTACGGTTTATGTCTAGTTGTCCCCCAAGAACCTCATGTTTTCACAGGTGGAGCTTTTGGAAGGTGAGTCATGATTGAGACGTTCTACCTTACTTGTTAGGAATCAAGATCTATATGCAAGAGAAAAGTCAATGTGGCTATGAGCTAAAAGGGTACTGACTCTCTGCTTCCCAATTGCCGTGCCATGAACGGCCTTGATCCTCCAACCTGTAGAAGTTTGCATCCTTATCATTCATTCACGTATCTCTTTAGAGGTGTGTTCTGAGAGGGACTAGCTCACAGCTGGAGCTCAAAGCCCTATGTCTAAGCTTTAGCCAAAAAAGTAATGGTTGTCTGTCAGACTGAAGCTTTGGCACCACAATTCTCTCTTTTTTCAGTAGGTGGCAGCACCAATCCAAGACTGCCAACTCTGTGACTCCAGCAGTAATCCGGGATTTGGGAAATGCTCCCCAGGTACCCTTGGGTTTGGTAGACACTGTGGAGACAGCAAAAGCATATCTGAGTCCCATCGCCACACTTAGCTGTATGGCCTTGGGCAAATCATTTCACCTCTTAGAGTTTGTTTCTCTATCCGTAAAGTGTGGGCTAATACTAGTTCCCCAAAGGATAGAGAGAGAATGAAAAAATAAAGTGATTAGTGGCAGTCCCTATAATTCTCCCCCCAGCAAAAAGCTTTAACACCATAATCTTCTGCTCCCTCCGTATGTCGCCCTTTTTCTTCTACCGCGCCCCTAGTGCTCATTTCAAATAAGCATGGAGATAAACAGGAGTAAGGGAGTGAAAAGCAAGAAGTGACCCATAGTCTGAGTTTTCTAGAACAGACCTAACTTTCCCTCTTCCTTCCTCTCCTCTGGTCCTTTCTCTCCCTCTTCATTTTATTTATTCTCATGGGTTTTGCTTTTTTATTTACAAATAAACGGTAATCACGTGTTCTGTGCAAGCCTTTGGCTTCCTCAGAGACAAGTGAGGAAGCAAAGGGAGAGGACAGCAGAGTTATAAAGACATGCTGGGGAGAACCTGCCCACCAAGGCCGACAGTCCCCTAGGTGCTAGGTGGTGCTTACCTGGCACACCTGAACTGGGTGTGGAACACTAACGTGTTTCCACTTTGGTGTCACCAGCCCCCCACCATGTACCCCATGTACATGTACCCCACCATGAGCAAGGCAGAGGCGAGCCTGACCCTGCTGCAGTCCTTTCAGATTGGCCAGCGCCTGGCTCGAATTTTGAATATTGCCCCAAGGGGATAGATTGGTATATTAATCAGCATTGCAACACTATAGCAAAATGACTGAGACAGACTAGAAATCCAGAGAGTTTATTTAGTTTAGTTTATTTAGTTTATTTAGCTTATTTAGAGAGTTTATTATAGTTGGGAGGTTCAAGTTCCAGTTCTGGTGGCCTCACTGTTTGAACCTCTGGTAAAGATGGCAGATGGCAATGCAGGAGCACAGGGAAGAGTGAGCAGTTGGGAGTGATAAAGAGAGGGGGAGAGAGACACTGGGTTGCACCATCCCCTTTGACCCCCCCCCAGCCATGACCTAAGGACCGCCCACCAGGCCCAGTCTCCTGAAGCTCTTACCACATTCTAATAATGCTGCCTTGGGGACCAAGACTTCAAATAAACCTTTGGGGGACACCTAAACCAATATCCAAACCACGGCAGCTGAGTCACATGCAGGGTAGACTGATGAGGAGGGGAGTGAAGCTGGGGGTTGAGTTCCCCCGGCTGAGCCCAGGTTCTGACCAGAAGCAGCTCTGGGCCATGTCCAGGTCGGCTGCTGCAGAGGCTGAAGCAGATCTGGCTGAATGCCTGGTTTCTGGTGGGGTGCAAAGCAGGCGCTCCAGAGCCCTCTCAGAAAGCGGTCTACTGCTGTGAGTCACTGAGAGCTAAGATCCAGTGCCCCACCTCCTCCCCCTCCCCAGGAAACCCAGGTATGATTCACCAGTTTTTAGTTTCATGACACGAACTTTAAGGCTGATTTAAACAGGAAGTGAATTTGTTGGAAGGATAGCGTGGGGCTCACAGAATGCAAAAGAAAGTTGGAGAACAGGCTCAGAGCAAGGCAGGAACCAGGGCAAGTCTCCACCCCTGGATTTCTCTAGTCAGGGCTTCACAGGCAGAATAGAGGGGCCCCCAATGATCTTTGAGGTTCTTCTCTTGCTCTGCTCAAGTCAGATTCCTAGGAGTCTAATTGGTCCAGTCTGGGTCATGTGATTGCACCTAGGTCAGATGAAGTAAGGTACCTTGATTGACAGCTCTACACCTAGGATTAAAGGCAATACTTGAGGAAAAACTTAGAGTGCTTTATCAGAAGGAGGAATGAATTCCAGGTGACAAAAAATAAAAATTAAACAAACCGAAAGTGATTCTAATCATTTACATTGAAGTTCTGGATCACACTTCAGTGGTATCCTGGGTGTTAGATCAAAGAATGAGGTCCTTATCCTAGTAGTGCTATAACTTCTAGGTCACCAGCAGTCAGCCCTGCTTCCTTAGGACAGGGGCTGTTCAAGGATTTGTTCCTCTGTCCCCTGGGGATAAGTAACCTGACAGAAGCCTCAGGGGGGATCACAGGTATCGAGGTGTTTGACATGAGATAGATCCTGAGAATATAAGAACGAGTGAACAAGTAACTTCATATTTAGCAACTCATGCCCTGCTCTCCTGGACATTCAAGATTAAATGGTAAACAAGACTGAGACAGTCTTCCCTGCCCACGAGTTAGGAAATAGCCATTTTAGATAGGCATTTGGCTGCCTGCCCAGCACCTGTCACCTCTGATGGTTTTGCCCCTGATGTGCATGGACATCTTGCCTTTGTCATCATCTCTCAGGGATCTCAGGAGCAACCAACATGGCTGCTGTCATGCTCTAGAGGCTTCTTAGGAATGTGCCCACTTCCTTTCTGGTTCAGGGGATTGGTTTGTGGGTGGTGTCTGTGGCTTTGTGGGGGATGGAGCATACGCAGCCTGGAAGGCAGGCAAACCAGCTTCCTCAGTACATTCTCATGGAAGCAGGACTTGGAGGAATGGGCTGGTGCTGAGGTGGGTGGAACCAGTGCGCCACCTTCTCCCGAGGCCTGGGCAGGACTCCAGTTTGTTTTTACTTTGATCCTGGACCATGCCTCTGTCTGATGTCTAGACCTTGACATCTGTACCCAATACCAAAAGCTAAACAGCAATGTGACTCAGAGGACACAGCTCACTGCCCTACCCTCCTCCTCCTGTCCCCAAGTCTACCCTATCAGTGAGAGTCAGTTCTTTTGATTTCTGTCCTTCGGAGATCTGGTTGATGTTTACTGTCCATACATGGGATAAATGTTTATTTCTTAAAATTATATTCGATTGTCAACTAAGAAACATCTTGGGTCTTGCATTCCTAGAAGGCAGAACTGTACTGCATCTTTCCTTCTTTCCTTCTTTCCTTTCTTCTCACTCATCATCCAGTTAACAGATATTTATTGAATCCTCTCTGCATGGCAGTCTTTAGGTTACTGTGTAAGAGACTGAAACTACAAAGGTGAGCAACACAGATGCAGATTCTGCCCCTACAGAACTTATGTTTCTTTTTCTTTCTCTATCATCTCCCCACCCAGGGTCTCACTATGCAGTTCAGGTTGGTCTGCTATGGAACCCAAGCTGGCCTTGGACTCACAGCAATCCTCCTGCCTCAGCCTCCTGAGGGCTGGGTTTACACGCATGCACCATCACACCTGGCACAGAACTATTTCCAGTCATGCAGACAAAAGCAAACCCAAACACGACACCAATAGTGTGAAATTTCAGTCTGTGTTAATGGCTGTGAAGGGAGGGTGTGGTGATAGAAGAACATAGGACGTGGGGTTCTGATTTGGTCTGGGACCCAAGCAACACTTCCCTCAGCTGATACTTAAAGAAAAGGTGGGTGTTAGCAAGATGGAGGGGAGCAGGGTAAAGAACATTTCAGCTCGACTGAACATCAGGGGCCAGGCTGAGGACCTAAGGAATTGGGGAAGAGACACGTGTTCCTCTTAATAGGGAGCGGGCAGCTCTTGCACCCCGACCTTGCCACATCAGCAGGCAACTGACAAACACCTTATGTGAACAACGCTGACTCGACTCACAGATGGTGCGTTGATGGCAGTGAGGCTGGTGTTGAGGGTAACCTGGTACTGATCTGAGCAATCTGATTTCACTGTTCTGGTGGCACATACAGAGCTGATCTTAGCTGGGCGCAGTGGTGCATACCTGTAATCAAGGCAGGAGGATGGCAAGTTCGAGGCCCAGCCTGGGCAGTTTAGCAAGACTCTGTCTCAAAGTAAAAATTAAAAAGGGCTGGAGATATAGCTCAGCAATAGAGCACTTCCTTCATATGCATGAGCACCATTACACACACATGGAAGTTAATGGAAATTATCTTCCTCAACTACTATAGCTTTAACACTACAGTCTTGAAGTCAACTTGCTTTTTTAATGAAACTAAATTTAATTGGAAAAGAATCTGTATATCATTATAACAAATTGGAAATTGTTAAATTTATTAATATAAATATATATACATCAACCGAAGTAAAATAAGCTTTATCTAAGCATCACCTAAAATCATCCTGTATTCCAGTTGTTTTTCCTTTTTTTGGAAACAGGATCTTGCTATGTAGCTCAGGCTGGCCTTGAACTCATAGCAGTCCTCCTGCCTCAGCTTCTCAAGTGCTGAGATTTCAGTCATGCACCGCCACACCTGGCTTCCAATGGATTTTGAGAGATAGGTAAGCTCTTGTTATGGCTTGTGTCTAGATGTCCCTGCAAAGCCTGCAGTCACAGGTGGTTGAATGATGCTGGAATTAATGATGTGTGATTACTAAATCAGTCCAATGATTGGTTGGGCACTGTTTTAATCCCGATAGCCTAAAATATAAAAGGGACAGAAAGGAGCTCCTAAGGGTCCTTTTGCTTTGCTACCTTTTGTGTACCATGAATTGTTTCTCCTCGGTGATGCCTCTCTGCCATGCCATTTCGCCCTGGAGCCAGTTGACTATGGACTGAACTCTACAAGCTATGAGCTACATAAACCCTTCCTCCTTTAATTTTGGGTGTGAGGTATTTTGTCTCAGCAATAAGAAAGTAGCTAAGACAGATCTCAAGAAAACAAATGCGGGAAGAGACAAGATGGCGGACTGGTAGGTAGCAGGAGAGAGACCCTCTCTGAGAGAGACAGCTCAAATGCCAGAATAAAACACCCTGGAGAGACCCAAACAGAGAGAGATAGACTCTCACAACACAGAAAGAAACTAAAGCCCAAAAACCCGCTCGAATAAGAGGTCCTGGGGCTACTATTAGTGAAGATAAGATCGGTGAGCATGGCACCCGCCTCGAGATGCCTGAATTCCGCCCGACCTGAACAAGTGATCCGCGCCAAAGCGACTGGCTTGAGCCGCCGGAGCGCGGAGCTGAACAGCCCGGCGTGCAGCTCGCCGGGACCGGCACTGCACACGACCCACCCAGAGGCACCGTGAATTCCCACCTCAGCCGCGCTGAAGTCGGAGGTCGGGCAGTCCAGCAGTTCTCAGGGACACGGTGAGTGATGAGAATAAGACCCTCCCACGGGAAAGGGGAAACCGACTGGACGACATGTTGGATTTGGGCAGGATAGCCCTAACTCCATAAGGAAGTGACTTCAGCTGGTTATTCCCCTCGCCGAGCGGATTGGTGGAATCTGCTTGAACTAGGCCACGCCCCTGGCGGGGACCCAGTTACTTCCCTGAGATCAGTGCACACTGACGCAGTGAAGGCCTGCAAAGGTTGACTGGCCCAGAAGGGAGGAGCTAGTGCACACTGCCCCTGGGTGAACTCTAATCTCTGATAACCTATTGAAGAGGGCTAAAGCTCCTAGCCTGC
>PVJX010031587.1:0-21110 GCA_004027295.1 Dolichotis patagonum
GTCAGCTCAACTTATTGATATTCAGCTGAAAAAGATTTTGTTTCTATCAATTTATAAAGTACTGTATAGCATTTGTTGTTTTGTTGTATATCACCCAAATTGCTACAAGAAAAATCAAATGTTCGTCCCTTTTTCAAATGTTTAGATGTTGCTACTTAGCTCTTAAAATTATGAGTTTTTCTGCTACCTTTTATGAAAATTTTGAGTTTAAAGTGCTCTAATTTCTAAGGCTGGTAACATGGATCCCAAACAATTCAAGGATGCCAGTCTCATCACTGTTTTTATACATTTTTCCACCTGGTACTTCTATGCAGAATTCAGGAAGGAGTGCATTTTCCAATGATGCAAGTTCTTTTTTAGAAAGATGATGCTCCATCACCTCACATGCTTGCTTTCTTCATGTTGCATGAATATTTAGGTTTTATCTACATCTTGAATGAAATTTGATCGTTTGTTTTCTTAGAAATTCAGTCTCCATGACACTTGCTTTATGAAAGTTTTCATGTTTATAAACATTTATGTGTGTGCACAGTACCTTATTATGATTTTATTTCTGTTGTTTATCATTCCCAATTTTATGGATATCCAATTTTACTTTATTATTTAGAAAGATGGTTTTCTATTAATTTTTCCTTTTTCTTCATGCATGTGCTTATTTTACCTCATTTTACTGAATTTTTTATTTTTAAATCCTTAGTTCTTCTGTTTCTATTTCTTCAGTCATGAGAAAATTTACGAAGATGCAGTCTACATTTGTAGGTCGGCCTCAATAAACAAGAACGTTCTAGTTTGAGCGTTGAAAAAAACTGGTGGCACTGTATGCTTGCGGAGATCTTGGAAGGCCTAAAAAAGGAGAATTGATTCTAATCCAGGCGTAAGCCCTGAAGACCATAAAATAGGCTTGCCCAGGGAGGCGCCCCATTGGTGCGATCAGAGGCGAGGACTTGGGAAGCTGTCACCACCACTACCACCGCAAGTCGCCCCTTTAAAAGCAAACTGGCTGAGCTCTGCTGCAGATATCAGGAAGTCACTGCTCCTACCGAGTCTACCTCTGATGGGACAGCAGAGCACACTGCTGCAGGAATAGCTTCTACCCGGAGAAACCGTCTCAGCAGCAGGAAAATGCTTCCCTTGTTCTCATCCTAGAGACCTCTGCTGCAAGGCACATGTGGAAACTTGGCTGACCCACCTGGAGGGAGACGTGCTCGAAGCTGAAGATCCGCGCCGGATTGCAAAGGCAGGGTGGGGGAAAACAAAAGGTGCAAACTATCACGACTTTTAAAATACCAGCGTGATAAAAATAAAATATTTTGAATATGTGCTATGCTGCATATTGTTGGTAAAATAAATTCATTTTGAAATAAATTTCACCTATCTTCCTTTTGCTTTTTGGGATGTGAATATGGAAGATTTAAAATTCATAGGACAGAATCACATTTCTAGAAGATACTGATATTCTGGAAATCACAAGACTGTGTGATTGAAATCATTGAAATCAACTTCACAATTGAAAGTTTGTGAGGAACTTATATAAAAGTATGTTTTAGTTTTCTAGTATCCATCATTCAGAATGCACCTTAACTGGAAGCTGAAATGGATACCGAGCAAATGGAGTCACTATAACTTCACAGAAGTTCTTTTTTAGAAAACCAACAAAAAAAGAATCTCAGGCATTATTTCATAAGGTTGTTTTGTTTTGTTTTGGCGTCAAGTATGTGTTTTGTCACTGAGCTCCATTCCTATCTCATCAGGTTTAAATATTTTTCTCATTTTGATGATTTCTGGTCATATAATTTTACTGTAATTTTATTTTATCCAAATCATTCAGTGATTTTATTTTAATTGCCTAAATTTTATTTTCCCAGTTTCCAAGTAACAGAATTTTAAAATTTTCTTTATCTACTCATTTAATATTAAATTTATTTAAAAATGTTTATGTTGTGATTAAAAGAAAGTGGTTTCGCACATTTTTTCATTTGGAATGCATTAGGGTTTTCTTTGTACCAGAAATATAACTAGCTGCTCCAAAAGCCTCATAGACGTGAGAAAGAAACAGGTTTTTTCTTCTGTAGTGTAAGAAGCTTAATTTGTATGTGCTGATATCTTTATTTATTTAGTCAAACTGTCACTACTATTGCTTATTGTCTTGTTTTTGTTGTTGTGATTATTTCATTTTGCTTTGCTTTTGGCGTGACAGATTTGTCAAGGACAGGAAAGTGAAAAATAATCCAACTTTGCTAAAAACAAATTCTATAATTAGAAAATGAGGTAAAACTAAATAAGCAAAATATGTCCTGATATGTGTGAGTGTAAAAAATGTTGAGGATAGGAGCCATGAAAGTTCAGTATAAGGGAATATTTTGCTTATGGAGATTAGAAAAAGATATCATATAATACACATTTTACATGGTTGTTACAATATGAGTAGGATTTAGATTTATAAAGAAATAAAAGGCTTATGCCCACAGGAATAAATAAGCCAAGAATGGGTTTTGCGACAGTACAGTATATGTTTGCTAAAGCTAATAACACAGATTTCCTGGAATATGAGTTATACACAGGCAAAAAGAGTGATATTGAAAAATTTTCCTTTTATTTATTAAATATTTACATTATTTCTTCTTAGGGTCTCCTTTATTATCCTGGCTTTGTTTTCAACCAAACTTTTAAAAAATTCTCTCAAGGATTTTTTAAAATAATTATTCCAAGTAGCTTCCTGAAGTTTGTTATTTTTTAAATTTGCGTAATATATTTGCTAAATACAAAAGTTTCTATCTTGTAATCTCAAGTTAACTACTTTTTACTTTTTTGTCATATTTTACCTTAAAACCTGTTTATATACCAAGATGAGATAATAGTGCATTTTATGCATGTTCTATGTTTTGGTTACTGTAATAAACTGGGAAATCAATTTTCCTAATAACCACTTTACTGAGTATTACTTATTTTGCTATAGTTTGGGATACCATAGTCTATTTTAAAATAAGATATTCTGTTGAAGCTACATTGTTATAACTTTTTGGCTTTCTATTGAATAAATTTAATATAGCATATATTATATATTATGGACTATACCTTGTACTAAGTAAATAACTATTTGTTAGCACTGTTCTGTTACTGTTCTTATTGAAAGTGCTCTCAACTATTTTAACCAGTAAATTATAATTATAAGCAAATAAAACTCTTATAATTATTTTTTGGGAATATATATAATCCAAAATTAGGAAATAATTGTCACAGCTTCTCTAACCTTTTTTCAGAAACATCTTTTATATTCACTTAAATCAATTTATTGCCCTTAGTAAAGTGTTGCAGTTTTTCTTCATAGCTACTGAATTTTCATTACTAAAGTTATTGTTAGTTACTTTTATTGAAAATAAATTAGACATTTTATAGCAGAATTGCTGGCAATATAATCAATTTTAAATAACAAAAGATTCTGATTTTTCTTTAGTGTCGAAGCTGACATTTTATGTGACTACTAACACTCCATAAATTTTCACTTAAAGAAGATGTGATTTTTGTCTTCCTTTGATTAATACTCATTGAGGAGGATAATAAGTTTTTGTTTACCTAAAAAATATTCACTGGGCTAAATTTACAATGTAATTTAATCATTTCGAGACTAGCTTTCTACAACATGGAGCAAAGAAGAAGCAAAGAAAATATTGGGCAAATGTAGTTTGTGCTTCTCCCTGGCCTCCACATGTACTTTCTAGAGCACTGTATCGTAGGTCTCCCCAGGAGCGGAAGACAGTTCTCCTTTCTTACTAGATATATTACCTCGAGATAGGAGGGGGGAAAATAAACATTATAGCTTGCTTTTTGCTGTCTTCAACGTGTGTCACTGAGTCACAGCAGATGAGTCTCTACAGCAAGAGGTTATTAAATTACTATTAAAACACTGACAGTCAAATAATGTTACAATAAATTTTCTTGAAAGAATGATGTAATTTATACTTTTGTTATAAATTAAATGCTCTTTTTTACATATACCCATCAAACTTAAATTGTCTTGGTTTCTGCATATCAAGGTTGTTGTCATTTAATGTAATTAACATCAATGAGTAAAGTATATGTCAATTAAACTTGGATATTTGCATACATTCTCTGTAGGTGTCAGCATTGCTTTGTAAGAGTTCTATACACAGAGCTGTGATTTCATCATGTCAGAGAATGTAGCTTTTACATTAAATTCAGTGTTAAGAATCAAAAGGGCCTAAGACTGACATGTCTCCTGGGTTAGTCTTTTTTACTTGATGACAAGTTGTGACTGAATGATGACATTTCAATTTGGAATTATACAGGTAGTTGCTTCTTCTTTAGGCATGAATTGGTATTTTCAAAGTTTTGTGTGTCACCCTCTGGATTTAAAATTAAGATTCCTGGAAAATGTATACAGTGACATTCATATAAATTTGTCGTACAGAAATGATACTGTCATTTGTTGCTGGGAGAATAGCTAATGCTACTTTGTGGTGACTTAGACTGTACAGACCACAGCATCACTGTGTACACAGGTCAAACAAATTATTTACAAACTTTTTATTGATTAGAGCTGATAGAACTCCATGGAAGTCATGCTTATTTAAAAAGGAAAAATATTTATAAAATTGATGTTTACATCAGGAAGGTATCCAAGGACAATTTTCTGATTCAGAGCCTGAGATCAGTAAAATGCTGGAGGGACAGAATGTGATTTAATAAATGGTTTGTACATCTGAGCTTGCACCTGCTAGGAGCCTGCCTCGAGAAGCCTGCATGATGAGGTGTATATTCAGTGTCTGCATGGCTCCCTTTTCTCCAGCACAGTGGAGAATAGGAACGTGTTGGAATTTCTATGGAGACCTAATGCCTACAAGGGTCCCAAATTACAAAACCAAGATTACATGCATCTGTAATTGTAAGTGATTGCATATTAAAAATTGTAAATAACTGCTATAAATACAAATGTTACAGAGGAAAATCAGAGCCTTACAAAGCACACAGCCAGGTGTAGCTATTCATTGTGGAAGTCATTTAAGTTAAGATACAAGGACACAATAAGCCTTTTTTGTTCACTTGATTAATTTAAATGGCTCTCTAGGAACTAGCAAACTTGGTAAGCATCCTTCTTTTTATCTATAGTTGTGTGATAAAATGTTAGTAAAGACTAGCTATTTATTTTTCTTCAGCAATTGATGCCAATATAATTTTGCATCTATTTTGCAGCTCATTTTTAGGCAGATATTTTTTGGAACATCTGCAATAGGTAGTTCAGGTGTAAAAAACTCAAGAGCAGTTTCTCTTTAGATACCACACAACATACGGAATCTCACACATTGCTAGTTGGCAGAGATGCTTTGAAAAGAAAAAAATGATAATTTACTCCAAATTTCTCTTAAAAAAACATGTCCTTATGCACCAACTTTATTTTCTCATTTAAAAATAAGATTAAAATGCCGCATATTAAAATGTATTAGCGTATGCTAGTGTGTGCAGCTGATTGCCAACATAAAGACATTTAAAAGAGAACTGTAAAAAAAAGGCGCACACTTTACAAGTTGAAAATCCACAACAAAAATTTATTTTTAACTTATTTTCTTTTTAATTGACAATAGGTAAGTCCATGTCTATGAGGTACAATGCAGGGTTTCAATCAATGTACACTTTGTGGACTCAGCAAATCAGGTTAACTTACGTATCTGTCACCTGTAGTATTTACCATTTCTTTGAGAAGGGGACATTCAAAAGCCTCTCTTAGCTATTTTGAAATGCACACTGTGTTGGTATTAACTCTTGCCACCCTGCTGTGCAGTAGGACACCAGAACACAGCCTTCCTCTTTATTACAACTTCGTTCCTGCTACCCAGTGGCTGTGCTCGTGCAGCCCACGCGTCAGGAGGCCCTGGAAACCACTGTTACTTTCCACTTCTACGAGTTAGACTTTTTCAGATCTCATATGTGAGTGAAATCATAACACACCAAAATTTTCTTTTCTAGTATGGCTTTAAATGTAGTTTTATTTTTGGTACATTTTAATGAAAGCCATTCTCCAATAGGTAAATGCTTACAAGGTCAAGAAGATACTCTTCTACAGATCAGTGGTCAGATGGCCACAAGTGGTTTTGGAAATTTGAAGCACTGGCATAAAAGTAAAGATGGTCAGAACTGAAAGGGACTCATCTACTATCTAATTTAATTCTTTTGAGTTCCAGCAAGTCACAGCTCCTGGTCATTCCTGTGTTCTGCTCATCAGTCGATGAAACCTATAGGTTGGTTATGAACTTGCAATGTCTGAACACAGTCAGGCTATACTACTGAACACAATGAAGTCAGTTCTTTTAGCTAATTAATTCAGACACAAAATACATATGAGCATTTACTTGTTCTTCAGATCAAATCAGTTAATTTTGTAAGATTGCATGTTTCAGTGAAGTACCACTGCTTCATATACAAGCAGCTTAAAAAATTAAGGGTGGCAGTTGAAGGAATAACTAAATTTAACCTAATCCTTTGTGCTTATGTGTACATTTTAATTTTATTTTAACTAACATAATCATGATTTTTCCTAAAGACTTATCAATATTACTAATTGAATATTCTATTCTCTAGAGTAAGTTAATTATAAATATCCTTCCCCACATAGAACATAATGAAATTTCTTTATAGGATCCATATAAATATATATATATATATATAAATTGTAATGTCCACAATGCTCTGTAAAATTACATCTTAGGCACATTCTATTGGGAAACCTACATTTACACCAATATTTCACATCATACTCACCTATGTGACCCCATTTGTGATATTTACTAGACTATGTCATTGCTGTCTATTTAGAAGCTATTAAAGCTTCTAAAGCATTGTAATTGAAACTTGGTTGAAACTCAGTCATTTTTGGTTCTTGGCAACAAATCTCAATGTTGATCAAACTCATCTATTGAATGATTTGTTTTTAGATTATGTCACTAATAAATAGAAGCCATTGTTATGATTCTACAGGGTGCATAGTGGAGCATATGCTATGATAATAGAATCTTATTTTCACAGGTATCTTTGTAAGTGTATTCTGAGGGTTGGAATATATTCTTACTTCTCATAATCAGTCTTATTTTATTCCTGTTGCTCTAGAATAATTATAGCACTCTTTTCACTCTTTAATGTGTCTGCTTAGAAGACCATTTATATGAGTTCTATAAAAATAACAAGAGAAATACAGTATTTACAAACCTACCAAGCAGAAAGATGAACCGTGAAAGAGGCTCTGCTTAGTTTATTGTGTGCATCTGATGTTGCTGCTATAATAAAATTAAATCCCTCTCATCTCTGCATAAGTGTTTCATTATTCTTCTGTGTTGTTATGTTATTTGAGGGACAACATGTTATTTGTTCCACAAAGGCTTCAGTTTAGCCTTAGGCATGGTTACAGTGGATTGCAAGGTCAATGATGCTAATAATTCTTATCTTCTTTTTTGTCTGAAAAGTTCTAAGTCTTTTACAAAAATCAGCATGCTGTGGTTTCTGACCTTCCTTCATTACCACAGACACAGAGCTGTTCTGCTTTCTTTTTTCTTTCTTATCATAAAAGAACATCTGAGGGAGTTCTGAGTTGAAAGAGCTTTCAAGCACTGGCCATCATCTTAGACACTACAGTTGGCAGAAAGCACAGTAAAAATAGCGCATTTACATCAACCTCTGTGTCAGGAATACTTAAAAACTGGTCAGATATTAATTTTATAATCTTGGATTATAATCACTTAATGCTTGGAGATGATCAATGTTGTTAGTAAAATATAATTCCTAAACCCATATGTAATTACACACTTTTATCAGCAATATAAGAAAAAATGATACTTCTGTTGCTGCTGGATGTTGTATGACTGCTGATAACTATAATAATTTGTTAACTGAGCTCTGGCAAAGAGCATTGTGTCTTGTCATGCAATTTTGTTGCACATGTGAGCAATCACAGCGGGCTAGGTGTGGGAGGTCATCAGTGGAAAATTCCTTTTCTCAAGGGCAGTCCAATACCCTAATACCCTCTCAGCTAGAATTCCCCAAGATTGCCACAGGTTAGTAGTGGCTATCAGTGTGAAGGGTGTGTGTGTGTGTGTGTGTGTGTGGTTGTATGTGTGTCATTGTGTGCAAATAAAAAAAGAAAAGAAAAAATTACATCTCTCTCATGTTAGTAACATGGTAGCTCACAAGGCAAGAGATGACTTAAATAGAATCGAAAATGATCAATATTTTATATATATATATGTATATTACATGTAATAAGATTATATACACTGACTCTCCAAAACAACAATAATTAGTATATATCACAAACAAATAAAACTAATAACATTTATGGGAGGAATGATTCAGACTAAAAAAAAGTTTTTAAAGGTAAAATTTAATTTTCCTTCCAAGCTGAAAGAAGCAATATTTTATGACAAAGAAAATTAATACAGTTAATGTAAAACAATATTCTTGGCATAATATATCCTTAGATAAGAAGAGAAAAAAATTATGTGTACTTTACCATATTATTTAAAGTTAACAATAAAACTTTCATTTGACTAGTGCCATGTTAATCTAACACACAACTAAATTAGAAGCCTGTGCAATTTTTCAGAGTTCAACCGAGAAACCTAAAAAAATTTAATTCTGTACAATTAATACAGTTTTATAAACAAAATAGCAACTTTGAAAGTTATTACTATCAAGTCATATGTGAGCAAACATACAAGTAAGTTAAAATTAAGTATAAATTAAAATTAGGAAAATTAGGAATGATTCAAGAAGATATCCTTGTAGGATGTTGCACATCAAAATACCAAATAATTTTGGTATTCAGTTTCTTTAAGTGTATAGAAGAGACATGATAAGGGTAAAAATAAACAAAATTATGTCATTACATAATTTGTGATACTACTTTTACTTTCAGCCCAGAAATTATGGTATCACACAAATGACTTGGCATATTCGATTTTTATTATTGTTGCCCAATATTAACCTTTCAAAACTCATCAACTCTGATTAAATTGTTCAAATTTTAAACTGTGTTATGAAAATTAATACCAATAGCAAAGAGGAAATTAATCTAAGTGTTCAGATTAGATAAGGCTGAGATAAGTTTATTACAGTACTGTGTTATCTAAAGGATTACTGAGGAGGAGCTACAGAGTGAAACTGCCTTGATGCCTTCATTAAAAAAATAATAATTCTTATTTATTAAGATATTAAACTGTCTGACAGGAAATACCAATTCATTTTCACAGTTGATGAGGTTTTTTTAAAGACCATGGCAGTTTTCTAGCCATCCCAATTGGCTACTTGGCCTTGTGAGAACTTATACAAATGACTGAGGATAAGTCGCTCTTTGGCTCAGCAGAAGATGAAATGGACTATGAAGCTGAGGAGGAGGCCACGTTAGGCTTGAATTCCCTAGGCAATAGTAAAAGTTGACAAATTCGAAACCAAGAGCTTTTGAATGTATTAAAGAAAACAATAAATTCATTATAAATATATATGTATCGCATGCATTTTTTTTGGAGTTTTGGTGTAGTAGAAATGCATTTAAATGATGTGTGAAGAAACAGAAAAGTTAGACATTGATGGAAAAATTGTTTTTTTTATTCTTTGAGACAGGGTCTCACCGTGTAGGTCAGGTTGGCCTTGAACTCACTTTATAGCTCAAACTGGCTTCAAATTTGTGGTAATCTCCTGCCTCAGCCTACTGAGTGGTGGAGTTACAGGTGTGTGCCACCACGCCTGCTGAAGAATTGAAATTTGTACAAAAGGGCACAAGTCACAATTCTAAATTGAAAGTTCCACGGTGAAAAATTTTTCTCAAAAGAGACATTGATAGTTAGCAGTTTCAGTGAATATTACTTTATTTCTGTTTGCTTATTGAACTTTTAAATGCTCCCTTAAGGAACCACATTTGGGAGAAAAGTACAATGCTATGTGTATTGATTGGGCAGTCAATAAATACTAATTGATTATAATTAATTTCCTATGTAGTTTCAAGCCTTCTATAACCTATATAACTTACAGGCACTTTAAGGAACAAGAGTGAGCCAAACTTTTCTTTCCAAGTAGGGAAGCAGATTTTTTTGCATGTTGTCTACAGAACATAGAGACTCACATGGCTAGTCACTCCTGTAGCTTTGAAAGTACACGTGCTCACAAGCGTGAGTGTGTGTGAGTTGGAAAGAGAAGGCAATTGTTAAGAAAGGCCTGTGGCTGACATGTAGAAGTCAGCCAGTTATTCTTCAGGCGGTTCTCAATAGTACTTCTATATTCCCCTAAAGTTTTCAAGAGGATATTTTTGTTCTGAGATCAATGATAACATTTTGGTCCAAGAAAAACTAATAACAAAACAGCATCCAAAAAACCAAAGTGCATCCTTTAAAAAAATGTTTTGCAAGGCATATTGAATTCATTTCTTTCTTTCTTCAAGTCTTCAAAACCAACAAATGATTAGCCCTACTGCAATTTGGTCCGGGATAACTTGAAAATATTGAATTGATTCTGTGAATACAGCCCACAGTAACTAACCATTCATGAACAACACCCAGGTCAGACAAGAGAAAAATCAGAAGAAGAGTTAGGGAGTTTAATACCTAATGAACCTTAAATACCAGTAATGTATGCTTGTCACCAGCTTAACCCACAAAAACATTTTTTAAAAACTGGATTTCATCTACTATTGTTGAGTACTGATTAGTATTACATAAGGAAACACGATCTTAGTCCAGAGGTGACAGGAGGTGTCTGGACAGAGGTGTCTGGACATCCTGATGCAAGTGGAGAGGACACTACAGAGGACAATACCCTGCTTCCATTGCAAAAGAAGAAAAGGCAAGGCCCTTAAAAGTATTTTTACAGTTTAGCATCTATGATTACATGTCATCTTTTATCAAGTAGTAAATGTAACTTCGTTAAACTCATGATCTCAATTCATTACTGTTTTATTAAAGATTTTCACTCTGACCTACACTAGCAATACTAGTTTATGTTACATCACATGATGATTCGGTAACTACCGCCATGTTACTGCATTGGAGGAATAAAATTATTCTAATAACTTTTCATTAGAATAAAAGTATTTAGGATGCAATGGTAGTAATTTATTTACCATTTATTTTATTCAGCAATAACAGATTTTTAAATTCTTGAGTGCAACACATTTTAAGTTGAAAGGACTTAAAAGTTGACTTTTAAAATACCTAATGCTTCACTTCAATTTTACTCATTATTGTTTTTGTAAACAGAGTTTACACAGTGATGTGTTATTTAGTAGAATATATAAATATATGTATATACATGTAATGAGATTTTATAAATACATCAAACATATTGAATTAAAGTTATGATAGGAGATAAAATTTGAGGTTTCTAGTGGCCCCTAAATTTGGATATAGTATGGAATATATTTCTTTACTTAGTAACACTTAACCTCTAGAAATCAAGGTAATGAGCAAGAAAACAGAGAAGAAAATACAATAATAGAAAATTCTATTGACCTGAACTTTTAATTATAGACATTCTTGTCATGTTTCTTAAGGTTTTAGATACTTAAATATAAGATAATTCTTACACCCATAAGATAATGACCAATGAGATTGCATCAGCCACAATGGGTTTCTCATTAAAGAAAAGTCCAAGACCAGAGGAGTCCAAGACTTCGCTGCTGAAAATGTAATATTGGCATACAAAGGAGTATTACTCTGCAATAAAGAAGAATAAATTTGAGTCATTTATAGGAAAACAGATGCACCTCAACACCATAATGTTACATGAAATAAATCAGACACAGAAGCTTAACTATTGCATTTCTCTTACACGAGAAACCTAAAATAAAAACAAATGTTTAAAGCAATATAAAAAGTAGGCAATAAGAAATAGGGAGATAGATCTTTTTCAAAGAAAGAAGAGGACCAAGAAATGATGCTAGGGGAGGAAGATCAAACAAAAGAATTAAGATGTGTTATGTACATGTATGGGCTGGGAGTTTAGCTCAGTGGCACAAGCACCTGTGTGGCAAGTACAAGGTCGTGAGTTTGATCCTCTGTACCCCCCCAAAACAAACAAACAAACAAAAGAACAATGAATGATTTGTACGTGTACTAACTCCCCATAAGAATGCAAGCATTGTGTACTGCAGACATGTACTAATAGAAATTGAAAAATAAAAAGTAATACTCATTTTTCTCAAATTATTCTGAAAAATTGAAGAAGAAATGCTTCCAGGTTTATTCTACAAAGGTAGTGATACCCTGATACCCAAGCCAAATAATGACGCAACAAAGAACCACTGTTCAATATCCATTATGAACCTAAATGATGCAAAAATTCTTGACAATATATTAACAAACCAAGTTGAACAACACATGTAAAAAGATTATTCAACACAGTCAGGTAGAATTCATAGCCAAGAGTCAAGGGTGGCACTACACAGGCAAATCAATGAACATTATACACCACGTTTAGAGAATGAAGGGCAGAAAACATATGACCATTCTAATGAATGCAGCAAAGCATTTGATAAAATTTAATGTCCTTTCATGGTAAAAACTCCGAACAAATTTAGTAGAGAAGGAATGTATGTGGACAAAAAAGCCAACAAAAGTCCACAGATAACATCAAACTGAATGGAGAAAATCTGAAGGCTTTCTCTCTAAGATCTGGAACAACATGTAAATGCCTTCTTATACTACTTCTGTTCCACACAGTGCTGGGAGTCCTTGTCAGAGCAATCGGGCAAGAGAGAGAAATAAATGGTATCCAAACTGAAAAAGAAATTGTCATTTTTGTTATGTGATATCATCTTATATATAGAAAGCCTCTAAGACGGCACTGAAAACTACTCGATTAACAATTTGATTCAACAAATTTTCAGGATACAAAATCAAGATACAGGAATCAATAATGTTTCTAGAGACAATGGTAAATTACCTGAAAAAAAAATCAAGAAAGTAATCCCACTTATAGCAGTTACAAAAATAATAAAATATCTGAGAATAAAGTTAACTATGAAAATGAAAGCTTTATAGAGCCAAAACTATATTTTGATGGTAGAAATTAAAGAGGACACACAAAAAATAAAAATATATCTCATGTTCATTGATTAGAGAATATTGTTCAAATGTTACACTATCCAAAGAAACCTAAAGATTCAATACAATCCCTATCAAAATACCAATTCCATGCTTCAAAGAAATAGAAAAAAAATCCTAAAATCATATTGAGTCACATACACACAAAACTCTTTAATTGCCAAAGCAATCTTGAACAAAAAGAACAAAGCAAGAGGCATTATATTTTCTGACTCATAATATCTTACAAAGCTATATAATATATTAGTGTGGCATAAACACAGATACATAAACCAATGGGGAAAACAGAAAGAACTTCCACATTCAGCTAACTGAATTTTGGCAATGGTGCTAAGAACATGCATAAGGAAAGGACAGTCTTTTCAATAACTAATATTAAGAAAACTAGATATTCTCATGCAGAAAAATAAAACTAGATCTTACCCTCTTAGCATATATAAAAAACAACTCACATACATTACATAGGTAAATGTAAGACCTAAAACTTTGACAATAATAGAAGAAAGCATAGAAGTAATGCTTCAGAACATTGGACTGAACATTGGTTTGAACATTACCCAAAACACAAGAAACAAAACAAAGAATGAAAGCCAAGAGATTGAATCAAGCAAAAATCTACACAGTCAAAAAGGTCAAGAGAATAAAGAGACAAATTGTGAGTAGGAGAAAACATTTTAAAGCTCTATACCTTATAAAGGATTAATATCTATAATATTGCCCAGAATGAATTTAAAAACTCAAGCAACTCAATAGCAAAAATCCAAGTAATCTGATTTTGAAATGAGCAATAGATCTAAACATATATTTCACTGAAAAACATGCAAATAACAGACATATGAGAAAATGCTCAGCATCATTAATCATCAGGGAAATATAACTCAAAACTATATTACCTCACTTTACTAAGAATGGATGTTATCAAAAAGATAAGAGATAAACACTGGTGTGACTATGAAGAAAAGAGAACTCTTAACCACTGTTGTTTGGAATGTAGATCTTTATAGCCATTATGGAAAACGGTAGTTTCCTCAAAATATTTAAGGAATATTTAGGAATGTAGTTCAGTGGTAAAGCACTTGCATAGCATGCTCAAGACCTTGAGTCCAACTCCAGTACCACAAATAAATAAATAAAATAAAAGTTAAACTACCATATGATCCAGTACTTTCATTATTGGGTATATATCCAAAGAAAATCAGTATATCAAAGAGACAACTGTACTTGCATGCATGCTTGTTCCAACTCTGTTCACAATAACGACGAAATAAAATCTAAGTATCCAACAAGTGATGAATGGATAAAGGAAACATAGTATATAGACACAATGGAGTACTAATCAGCCATGAAAAGATAAAAAACTGTCATTTGTGACAATATGTATGGAAATGGAGGACATTATGTCAAATGAAACAAGAAAGGCTCAGAAAAACAAATATTGTGTGATCTAATAAAAACAGAATCCAAAACAGTTGGTATCATAGAAAATGAGAGTAAAGTCTGTTCACAGTTGCTGAGTATTGAAGGAGTAGAGGTCTGGACACTGGGTATTAAATTACAGTTCAGAGAAATTCATCTGTTGTCCTATTGCATGGAAGGGTGATGATAGAACATGATAATATATATTTAAAAACAAACTAAAAGAGAATTTCAAATGTTCTCATTATAAACATCATTTAAGTGTATTCATGCTTATCCAATATGCTTAAAACATTTCTTTCTCCTCCTAATTTAAGTATTAGGTATTACAAGAAAACATCACATAGTACCCCATAAATAGGTACTAAACATATGTATTAATTTTAAAAATTCATAATCAGATTCTTTTCTTTTTTGTTCCAAGGTTGCTTTATAATAGAATATTTTTCATTTTATAAACAAGTTCTATGGCATTTTTGATATACCATAAACCTAAATTTGACTTTATGGAGACAGAACTTTTGTATACCTGATAAGAATAAATAATGAAGACTAAATCTAAGATCTTTGCTTTCAAAGAAAAGTAATTTCATGAACCTCCAGTTCCAAGTGATCACATTTTGAGAAGCCCTGAGACAGGTCAGTCATTACAAGGGTGTATCTCAGAAGTCTCCAAATGTATTTTGATATATTACCTATTGATACATTGCTTGAATTTCAAACTTTATGTTCAAGACTATTTCCAATTCTTGCAAACCATGAGATTTTTGCAGCTGTGTTTGCTTATATATTTGCCCATGTTGCTACAGAAACATTATCCCATAAGGTTACCTAAGATAGGTCTCTCCAAGAATATATCTTATCTTCTATTCTAATTCAAAATAGTGCTCTACTAAATTCCTGAACTTAGGTGTGATATTATTAATGCTTTCTTTTTAGCTAACAGATGTTTTACCTTATAGGATAAAGATTTTTGTGTTCTTTGACAAGACATATACTTTTTCCAACTTCAAAATAAACATAATAAAGCATCCCAGACTACGGTGTCTGTCAAAGAGATATCGAGCCACGCTCCTGTCTACTGTAAACTCTGGATAGAATTTCCCTAGCTGCTATAAATATTTCAGAGATCCTGGGAGCTCCAAGTCAGATAGGGCTGATGATCAGTTTTAGTCATGTTTAAAAAAATACACAATTATAGTGCTTATATAGTGCTTGTTAGTGGAGCTAACCCTAACATTTTCATTATAGTAGCAATAAGGTCATTTTATGATTGCCTAAAATGTGTGCTCAATCCTATTTAATCTACACAATAGCACCATGAGGTAGGTACTAAAGTTTCTGATTTTCCAGATAAGAAAACTCAGATTTATAGAGGTTGAGCAATAGCTCTAGTCATGCAGTTATAAACATTTGAGCCATGAACTAACTTCACTCATTACAGAGCCAACACTCTTTACCAGCATTTATACAACTAAAGAAAGAAGCTTTTAAATAAATCCAGAGTCCAAACTTCTTATAAAACAAGTATCTGAGTGAGAGGAGAGTCCACAAACGTTTATCTCAGTGATTGCACAAGCAAGTTCAGGAGCCGGATTTTATACCTAAACATAATTTAAAATGAAGCTTTTGGAGAGGAGGGTGGAAGAAATTGTCATTTATAATGAAGCTGTAACCAGAACGACCACCTTAAATACCATATGTTGATGCCTCTGTGTCTGCGTGTGTGCATGCGGGTTTAGAATTTTGGCTTGGATCCATCTTAGGCTGCCAATAGAGACCTGGCCGGAAAATGAACTCCATTAATTAGAGTGCAGAGTCAAACATGGTTTTATTCATAGGCCCAAACACAAGTCAGAAAACAGATATGATGTTTTTCACGTTACAGAAAAAGGACTCGCTGAAGTTAAAATCTCTTAGACATTTTAAAATTTGTTGAGAAATGGTCCAAAAAAAGTCTACATATGAAAGAAAGAGCTACTCAAGCAATGTTTGTATAAAATAAATTAATATGCAACACAAATAAATTCTCTACTTTGAAAAAAGTGTTAAAGGAATGATGGCAGGCGCAAGGTGTGCACAAAGGGAGCCTGGTCTTGTGCATCAAGCATGAGGCTGTCTGAATAGACAACTCCAGGCTGAGCTGAGTAATCGCCTCTCCAACATGTAGCAGCAGCAATAGAACTAGAAAATGGTCAGGTAATGCTAAGTATTAACTCTAACTCAGAAACTAGTTTTAAAGATACTCGTCAAAGTTTCCACATTTTCACAGAAACAAAAATTCTGATTTTATGGAATAGAAAATATCAGGTAGAAAACGTGATTCTTCTTGTACTTCTCCGGTGTCCACAGCAAAGCGCAGAGTGTTGGTGTCTAACCCAGGGAGACGTGGCCGGGGGAGAGAACGCTGAGGATTTAGGGTGTGCTGCAGGGCGCAGAATCGTGTTATCCAGGAGCGGAATTTTCCTGTAACAAAGGGGTGTTGCTTCTGAACAAAAGTAAAGCATGGGTGTGTGTGAACTGATTCGTTCCAACCGAGCTGGCATTTTGTCCCGGTTTGCAATGAAGCAAATGGTACGTGAAGTGAGGCACAGAGTGAATGTGGATATGCGTTAGGAAAAGTCAAACCACCATTCAAAAGACACAGTATTGTAAATTTCTTCTGTGCCCTCAATAACAGTGGCCAATTTGGGTATAGTAATGTTTTCTGAGGCTCTTGTTTCCCAGCTTGGTTTGTTAAAAGTTTACTAAGTCCATATAGTGTTCTTTAAAAAAAATTTCATTTGACTCACTACATACCACACTTGAAAAACGCTAAAGAAAAAAGTGTGAGAGTATCTTAATATCACTTTTATTATGAATATGGTTATTCTAACTGATTTTTACTTATAAATCTTTACATGAATAAAAAGAGAACTTTTTGATGTTATAGGGAAACGGGTCAATGGACACACACGGTATTATGAGTTTAGTTTCTCTTAGAGCGGTATTGAGAAACTACAGAATTGTCACTAAACTATCTAGTATTACATGTTCTGCTACAGTAAGAAATTGGACACCCTTACTCTGTCCTAGGGAAAATCAGATTTAGAATAAAAACAGCTCCACGCAGCAAAACTGTCAGTCTCCATGAGGACATTTATTTTTCCTTGACAGTGATATAAATACATTCAGAGACCAACAGTGTCCTTCTATGACTTTAACCCTGTGATGATCAATTTATTTCATTTAAGCTGAATTAATACAAATAAAATAAATCTCAGATAAATATTAACAGAGTAGGCTTTTTTTATTTTCTTGTGGGCAGGGAATGGCAATAGAGAGGAATCAAAATTTTGTGAAATATCTATTTAATAAGAATATGATAGCCTCTGAATTACTTTTCAATATTTAATGCTCATAACTTTACAAGAAAATGAGCAATACTCCAAAACACAGCTGTATAGGTGGAATCTATTTCATTTAGGCAAAGAACTAAGACTTGATATTGGGTTATTATACAACTTGCCTTTGTTTGCCTTTTTAGCATTTATTTATTTTAGGTCTTCTCTCTTTGTTGCTTATATTGATTAAGTGCATAAATCCAGGGACAAAGCTTTTCATTCACTAACAAAACAGAATTAGTGTGCAATGATTTTAGAATTGTCAGGGAAGTCACCCAAGAGTTTACTCAGCACCAAGTGTTTAAATATTTAGCATTGAATATTTTGTATTTAATACAGATAAAGTTTAATTTCCTTAAAAATCAAAGTATACTTCTGCAGGCCAAATTTATTAGGTAACTCATCTTCCTGGGTTCTTTGAACTGTGTTTTCTATCAGACAAAAAAAAATATTTTAAATAAAGCAGGCACCAGAAAAAGAAAATTTGTACTTTATACATCCTATTGCATCAAATATTGTGCTAGATGTCCTGAATTTAATCCTCCCAGCAGAAAATTGTGTTATAATCTCCACTGTATGGCTAAATAAACTAAAATTCTCAAGGATGATTTGCACACAAGAACACTATTAATTCCAATGGATTTCTAAAGTTCTTCCCATCTTGTCACAGTGAACAACCACGCAGAAATACCTGCTTGCCTTTCATGGAAGATGTGAGAATCGATTCAATAGAACAAATGGTACGGGAAGGAAGTTTTCTCTATTCTAATCCAAGACGGAGATGAATTCATGACTTAAAGTGATTCAGTGTCTTTGGTTAAATCAGAATTTCAACAACACCAATTTGATGACAGTATTATTGCTACAGTTCGTAACATCATAGGCTAACAAGTAAAACTGAAATGGTGCTGCAGTATTTGCTTTTTGCTTATTTCTGCCAGTTGCTTCATTGTGCGAATTAAATGTTAAATTCTTTGAAGAGATTTGTCTTCTCTCTTCTCTCCTCCTCCTCCTCCTGCTCTTCTTCTTCCCTTCTGCTTCTGCTTCTGTGGCTCCTTGTGTGAATTCAATTCTCAATTCCTTTACGAGATTTTGCTTCTCTCTTTTTCCTTCCTTCTCCTCCTCCTCCTTCACTGCTGTGGCTGCTGGTGCCTCTTCTTCTTAAGGCAGTGTAATTATACCTGCTTTTTAATGTAATGTCATGCCAGTTCCTCGTCTCAAATGAATTATCATTTCACTTATAAATAGCCCATCAAAATGCCTGACAATACATACACATACTAATAAGCCAAACTATGTTGTCACGAAAGATGATTTTGTTACAAATTGTTGAAACAGCTGCTGTTCCGCTGTGACACAGCATTTTGGACTTACTCCCCCCCACACACACACAATTTTTGTTAGTGTGTATTTGTGATACACAGCAAATGCATTTACTGTGGGGATCGGCACAGGTACATGCTGTGGCTTAACCCTTTTTACTTCCCCTTCCAGTCCTCTCTTTTTTCTCTCCCTCCATCCTCAGATCCTTTTCCCATCCTTCCTCAGAGCCAGCTCTTTCTTTCATTGATCCTCTGTGTTGTTTTTCAGTCTCAATTTCATTGATTGCTGCTCTGGTCTTTACAATTTCTTTCCTTTTATTAGTTTCAGATTTGTATTTTCTTGTGTTTCTAGGACCTTGAGATGAATCAGTAAGTTACTTATTTAAAATTCCTCTGTTCTTTCTATGCGTACATTTACAGCTATAAACTTCTCTTTAGAACTACTTTTGTTGTGTCCTTAGGTTTTGGTATGTTATGCTTTTATTGTTATTTGATTATAGGAAATTTTTATTTATTCACTTTATTTTTTGTAATCTATTGATTATTTGATAATCTGTTATTTAGTCTCTATGTGTCTTCACAGTTTCTGTGTCTTCTTTTGCTGTCATTTTCTAGCTTCATTCCACTATGATTCAATAATATGCGGGGGATTAGTCCACTTTTTTATATCAATTTAAGTAAGCTTTATGGTCTAAAAGGTAGTTTATTTTGGAAAAAGTTCCTTGTGTCATTGAGAAAAGTATACATTCTGCTATTCCTGGATGAAATTCTATACAAATATTTTTAAAGTCCATTTGTTTAATGGTATGATTTAACAATGGCAGGTTTGTTGTTGTTGTTGTTGTTGTTGACTTTTTGTCTGGTTGTCTAATAGTAAAAGTGGAACTGGTGCTTAAGATTGGATTGGTGCTGAATTTTTCTTTTCTATTGTCTTGTCCTCTCTTCTGTGATTTCTCCTGTTTTCCCTTTCTTTCTTGGTTACTCTTTCTCATTCACCACCTAACCCCCTAATGCACACATGTAATTTTACCTCCTACTCTCTGTTTTGCCAGTCTAGTAAGTTTTCACAATCTTGATTTTTTTTTCCAAGTAACACAGTGAGCTGGGCATTTTCCTGTGCAGTGAGCCCACAAAATACTGACTCTGCCCAAGTTCCCCTCTTCCTTATTCTAATAAACATCTCTTTCTCTTAAATCCTGAGTTTAAACTCTCAGTAACAGCTTTGCCAATTTCCTCCACACAGAAATAATTCATCTACTTCTACTGAAGGAATAGTATATTTATAGTATTTAATTGCAGTGAAATAATGCTATCATAGAGGAAGCTGAAGGTGGTATAATATGTGCTCCATGAGAGAGACGATCAGCACAGGATTACAACTTTATGGTAGAAAATTTACAAATGGAATATGATAAGCAAAAGCTGAACACAGTCAAATCCATAGCTACTCATACTTCCGTCTGCCTGCCATGACAATATTTAAGCATGTAAAATAGATAAAGACTGCTATTTACAGTACCTTGATGGAGGACTTGCCTGTGTCCCTTACTATTTGAAACCAAATAATGGATTTAACTACTTTGACTCTAACTTTTCTGTATATCTGTGTTCTGATTAGTAAGTTAATAATCTATGAATTAGACAACCACAAATGACCTTTCTATTTAGAAAAGTGTATGATTTGAAGAATTGTAAATGCCCTCAAGGAAACAATAGTCTCTGATTTATCATCTTAATCTCATGAAATACCTTGCCTCCAAATGCCAACAATATTTAGGTATACCTGATTTAGTCAAATTATTTTCTCCTTAGTCTTAGCAGTTGCCTGACTGTGGTAGGTGACGTTTTTGTTTTGCTCAAGTCTTGTTCCTGTTGTCTCATACTGGGCCTTG